>CAKNXH010083072.1:0-13968 GCA_932178445.1 Andricus quercusramuli
TTCAATTCTATTCTATTAAAATTAATCTTTCCAAATAAAAAGTCATTAAAAATTTTCCCAGGAATCTTAAGAATTTTTTTTTACGATCCAAAAAAGTTGTACCAAAACGTCGCTCAGTGGATTTGCGATAAGGCGCTGTATCCTAACGGCCTTGGTTTGTAATTGCGTCATGACGTTCCGTCAGTTCACTCGAAGTGGGAAGCACACGCCTTTCCATAGCGAATAAACACGATTGCGAGCTCGCGTCCACCAGCAGTGGGGCGGTGATACCAACTGAAGCCCAGTGATGCCAACTTTGGCATGTAGACGTGCTGCGCTTGCGCTTGCACGCTTAAGAGGAACACGACGCGACAACCGGTTACCATGGCAATAATAAGCCGCACCATGTTCCACTCATGCATAGCTAGCGCAAGCGCAGTACTTCTACATGCCAAAGTTGGGGTCACTGCTGAAGCCGATGGGAGCAGTGAATATCAATTCATTTTAATGAAAAATGTTATACCACGGGTTGAAATTAATTACTTACTATAAGATTTCTTGTTAACATTCAATTGAAGTTCAAATTTCTTCTGAATTGGTGGCGCTGTCGTAGCTACACAATAGGCTCTACGATTCGACAAAGAAAACAAAGAAGTGTTGGTTAGATAGAGAGCGAGATAGATTGAGTTTGATCTTTTCAAAGCGAAAAGTAAGACCTGTAATTGGAACGCAGTCGGATCGTCTCTGTCTATCTCACACGGTAGAAAGAGAAGTCCGATCGACTTCAAGCATCGGAATCCCACTGCAGTGTTTTGAAATGTCAAACTGCCAAGTGCTGACGTGAGAATTGTGAAAAATGTGTTTTTCGTAGACAATTAATCCGTTATTTGAATGGTTTAATCAAGTGAGCGACATAGTATCTGAAACGATTACCAAAGAAAAATCTCTCCTTTCAAACAAGATTGTTAGCGGCCAGCAAACGTTTAAAATACGTAAGCAGGATTTTTAAATGAAAAGCCGTTCAAGAAGAGTTTTCAAAAAAATAAGTGAATTTTCAAACGAAAAAGATCAATATTCTATCAAAAAGAATTAGCTACATTTTTAGCCAAAAAAGGTTCATTTTGAACAGAAAACATTTATGATCAAATTTGTTGAATTTCCAAGCAAAGAAATGAACTTTTATCTAAAATAATGTATCTTCGACCAAATAAATTTTGTAACCAAATTGTAAAATTTTCAACAAAAAAGGTTATATTGCTACAAAAAAAAAGAAACATTTTTAACAAAATAGATGAATTTTCAAGTAAAAAATATAAATTTTCAACGAAAAATAAAATAGTTTAATTTTAAGCTCAAGAAATAAGTTTTTTAAGAAATAAAATAAATTTTTGCGAAACAGTTAAATTTTCAACCAAGCAAATGAATTTTCGACTAAAAAAGATCAAGTTTTCAACCAAAAACAGAATAATTTCAATTTAAGTTAGAGAAATAGGGTTTTAACCAAATAAATTAAATTTTTAACCAAATTGAATAATTTTGTGTCAAAAAATCAATTTTAAACAATAAAAAAACTGATTTTCAGCCGAAGAATTGGAATTTCAACCAAAATGATTAATCTTCTGCCAAAAAAGAATAATTTTTAACAAATTATATGAATTTTCAACCAGATATTTTCATTTTTATTGGAATTTTCAACCTTGAAGGTTATATGGCTACCAGAAGAAAAGAAAAATTTTCCACCAAAATAATCATTTAAAAAAAAGGTAAAATTTCAGGAAAAATTGAATGGTTTAAGTTTCAGTTAGAGAAATAAGTTTTTGAGTAAATTAAATATATTTCCAATTAAAAGGTTGAATTTACAACCAAACAAATGAATTTTTTACCAAATGAATTAAATACATATAAGTAAAAACATTTTTGACCAAAAATTTAGTTATCTTTTCAGTTAAAAAAATGAATTTCCGATAAAAAACTAATTTTCAACCAAAAAGTTGAATTTCCGACTGAAGAAGATAAATGTTTGACCAAACATGGAATATTTAAATTTTCAGTTAAAAAAAATGTTGAAAAAATAGTTAAGTATGGACAAAAATATACAAATTTTTGACTTGTAGAAACTTATACGTTATCGTTAATTTTTTTACTTTTCTACAAGGAAGTACAAAAAAAATGAGCTTTAATATTTTTATTTAACTGTATTTTTCTCTTAAATTTTGTAAATTTTTTTTACAAAAAGGTACAGGTTTAAAGAAAAAATTACAGTTGCCGGAGTATTTCTCTTTCTTGTGGAATTTTTTTTCTGTCAGGAATTGACTCATTTTAATCTAAAGAACAAAATTAATCACTTGAAAATCAATGATAAAACATTTCCATGCAAGCGAGCGGAAACGCTCTTCAATGTGGACAGAATTAATGAATGAAGTCGTAGATTATTATAGTTGATTATATAATTTATATAAATAATTATATGAATATAAGTCCATTTTTGTATCTTAAATTATTATAAGACAAGATAAATTTTGAGCCTATCGACCGTACTTAAATTACGTAAGAGAAATTGTACAGAAATTGAATATTAATTTAAATTTACGCGCCAAAGAAAACAGATGTATGAAAAAAGGAACCTAGCTGAAAACCATATTTTTTTTTAAATCAGGGATTTAGAAAAAAAACTTGTAAAAGTTTTTAAATTTAAATTTATATTTCTTCTTTTGTAGTTGCTTCCTCCTAAAAATTATTTTTTTAGTTGTAAATTTTATCATTTGTTTGAAAATTCGACAGTTTTGTTAAAAAGACAATCTTTTTGCTTGAAAATTTGTGATGCTGTTTTCTTAAATATTCTCTTGAAAATTTGTTGTAAAAAAATGATTAAAAAATTTTCCAGGAATCTAATAATAATATTATTATCTTGGAACTTGCATTTCTTCTACAATTTTCTGAAAATTCTGCAGGTTCCTTAAAAAAATCAGATTCTTTTTTGAAAATTTTGGAAAACTTTTTAAATCTTCTTTTGAAATTACTTTTCAAATAAAAAACTATTGTCAGCTTTTCTAGCAATTTTGATGCAAATTTGAAACCTTTACAAATTCTTAACAAGCCTATACATTTTTTGAAAATTTACCTCTTGAGGAAAATTCACACTTTATGTTGAAAAATCAATTTAAATATTTGTTGGATGAAAAAGCAACTGTTTGATTGGAAGTTGAAGAATTTTTTTGAAAAAGTCATCCTTTTTGTCTGAAAATTAAACTGTTATTATCGAAAATTCGTCTTTTTGGGTTGAAAATTCAAGTATCTTCGTAGAAAATGTATTTCTTATTCAAACTATTTTGTTTGAAAATTTTATTCGAACCACTTTGTTAAGAAATTATTTTTTTTGTTGAAGATTAATATTTTCAGTTGAAAATTCATCTCTTTGGTTAAAGTTTGACTATTTAGTTAAAAACTGATCTTTTTTAATTAAAAATTTAACTGCGTGTGTAAAAGTAGAACTATTCCCTTGAATTTTTTTTATGAAGTTTCACCTCTGGTTGAAAATTTAACTATTTTGTTGAAAATTAATTCTTTTGCTGAAAATTCCTATTTTTTCTGGTTGGAAATTCAATTTTTGTACAGAGAATTTATCTTTTGGCTTCAAGGTTCAACAATTTAGGTGAACTTTTTTTTCTTTCATTACTCAAAAAATTTTAGTTGTTGAAAAGTCGTCTTTTTGATGTGAAAAAAAAATCAAAAATTCAAATTTTGATCGCACAAAAAAATAATGAGAAATAAAAAAATCCATTCTGCTGTCAAACTATGCAAGATACGACAAAAGATGATTTAAACACAATTATGCACCTGAAAGAGATCTACAAATTTGTTATTATTCATTTTTTGATATGTTTTTGATTTCTTCGTTCCACGTCACATATAAAATTCAAATTACAATAAATATTACATTTTTCAATGGAATTCTATAGATAGAAAATGAGGAAACATAAGAAGATAAAATGATGTTTTTAGTTATGCACAGACAATTTCATCATAATTTTTGAAAAAAATTTAAGATTTAAAAACAAATCGATAGGGGAAATCTTCAGTATTCAGAATAAATAAAAGATAAAAAATCGATTTGTTGGTCCTAAGGCTGATTTCTTCGTTCCACGTCACATATAAAATTCTAATGACAATAAATAATAAATTCTTCAATGGAATTCTATAGATAGAAAATAAGGAAATATGGAAAGATGAAATGATGTTTATAATTATACATACACTTTTATCATATTATTTAAAAACATTCCAGGATTTCCAGGAAGAGTTATAATTCATTGAACAGAAGTCGAGAAAAATCTATGTTTCATTGATCGCTCAATATGTGGAAATCTTCAATGGCTTGGTCATCATTGATAAACAGTTATAAATGGAACAGAATAGATTATCGAAAGCCATTCTCAGGGATGAGCAATATTTTTACTGCACTCGAATCTTCCAGATTGATTAGCTTCCTTTTATAATTTTCCAATTATACATTAGTTTTTGCATTTTTATTTTTATTTCTCCCCATCCATAAACTCGTTTCCCCGTTTTTAAAGAATTCTCATTATTTTTCCTGTTTTTAAGTAACTTCCCCATTTTCTCGTTTAAATTTGAACTGAGTTGAAAGAAATTAATAATATTATCCAAAATTCTGGGTTGTAAGCTATTTTTTTCGTTTTTGAAAATTTTACCAAAAAATGTATTAGTTCAAAATTTATCTCGTTTGGTTGAAAATATTACTATTTGGTTAAAAATTTAATTATTTTGTTGAAAATGCAATTACTTTGTTGTAAATTGATTTTTTTAAAGATTCATCTCTTTGGTTATAAATGTAACTATTATGTTAAAAATTCGTTTCATTTTTGGTTGAAAATTAATTTTTTAACTGCAAATTTAACTATTCCATTTCTGCATGAAAATGTAAAATTATAAATTCCGACTTCCCTGTGTTACCGACTAATGGCAACATGGCTCCCTACCTTACCGACTGATGCTAAAATGATTATATCAAAATTACCATCATCACTGTTTTACCGACTGATGGTATAAATACCATCAAATTTCGCACAAATCTAGTACCTTCTCTGATGATAATGTAATATGATTAAAAATTTAACTATTTTGCTGAAAATTAATCTCTTTTGTAGAAAATGTAACTATTTAACTAAAAACTTCTTTTTTTTATTGATAATAAATTTTCTTCATTGAAAATGTTGAAGTTACATTTTTGTTTGAAAAATGGTATTTCAAATTGAAAACTGATCTCTTCTGGTTGAAATTTCGTATTCTTCAGAAGAAAATTAATCTTCTTGGTTGAAAGTTTATCTGCTTTGGTTGAGGATTCGTTGGATTTCGTTTTAAAAAAGGATTTCAATTAATTTTTCTCTTTTTTCAGAAAATTTTTTCAGAACTTTTTTTCAGAAAATTCTAGCATAATTTTGCAAGGTGGTATAAATCAAATTTTTCAAGAGCTACAAATTTGTCATGAATACTTTTTCGATAGGGTGCATAGTTTTTTTTAATCGTGACAAGTAACAATTAAATGAAAAATTAAATTTTTGGATAAACGAAGCAAGACACGAAAAAAATTTTCCAACAAAAGTTGTCCACCCGAAACAGAGATATGAATTTATTATTATTTATTTTTTGATGGAACGCGTAGTCTTTCTTATAATTGTAAGAAAAATTGAAAATAAAGAAATGAATTTTTTAGGCAAACGACACACTACAAAAACAAATCGACAAACGTTGTTTACTCAAAAAAGAGCTATAAATTTGTTACATATACTTTTTTGATAGGATGCGTAGTTTTTGTTTTAAGCATGAGAAATAAAAATAAAAATTAAAAAATTAAATTTTTCGAAAAACGACGCAAGGTACGAAAAGAAATTAATTGGAAAAGTTGTGCAACCAAAAAAAGATCTATAAATTTGTGGCTAATCATTTTTCGATTGAACGCGTAGTTTTCGATTTAATTGTAAGCAATTAAATGAAAAATAAAAACAATCAATTTTTAGACAAACGAAACAAGCTACGAGAAAAATAAATCGACAAAAGTTGTTCACCGAAAAAAAGCTACAAATTTGATATTAATCATTTTTTGTTAGGATGCGTAGTTTTTGTTTCAATCGTGAAAAATAACATTGGAAAAATTGGAAAAACGACGCCAGGTCCGAAAAAAAATTAATAGAAAAAGGTTTCTTTTCTGAAGATTCATAATTTTAGATGAAAATTGATCTCTTTGGTTGAGAATTTGAGTATTTTACCAAGTATTCATTTTCTTTTTGTTTGATGTTAATCTCAATAATCTCGTTTGTTGAAAATTTGTTTTTATTCTTACTTTCTTTCAAATTGATGCTGAAGAGGATTATTTACTAGAGGGTTTAGATGTTCTACTCTATAATTCTTCATGATAGTGCGGCGGGCACCTACTGGAGTTTCGTCGATTTCATCTGGAGTCAATAAAGTAACCCTGCCGCTTAGCATGTTTATTTTCGCCCGTCTTTTTTTTTCATCATGCTGTTTATATATTCCAGCGAGAACATTGTAACTCTCCAATATTGCAAAGACATCACCATCAGGTGTTGATAATACAATATTTTCTTGGGTTGGCATAGGCCCATACGTGTACCTTCCTGTTTTAATTTTAATGAGTTTGTCGGAAGGAAAAGTGTATCTTCGAAGTTCGAATATCTGGTGGTGATTCTTGATGGGAATAAGCCGAATAAATATAAGTTGTTCAAGTCCATAACCAAGCCCGTCAGGAGAGGGAAGCATAGGTGGATTTATGACTAGGACAGGAGGATCAGCTCTTGTAAGAGGAGATCCGCACCTGGCAGGGGGAGATCTGGACCTGGCAGGAGTATTAGCTCTTGCAGGAGGAGATCTGGATCTGATACGAAGAGGAGGCTCGGCAGGAGAAAGAGCCCTCTCAGGAAAATGATTTCTTTCAGATGTAGAAGAAGAAGGTCCGCAACGAGGAACACCAGGAAGAGGTTCGCCATTAGGTAAGCACTCAAACTGTGAACTGAGCACTGAGAAAAAGAGAAATAAATTTTTTAATGTATCTTGGCATTTCATTAACCCTCAGTGTATAAGTCGACCCATTTCTTCATATTTCTAAGAGATCAGTGGTCACATTCGCGTTAGAACAACTTGACCAGTGAGCTCTAATCAATACCTTCTAAGGCGCTGTTCAGATTTTACGTTCTTTGCGAATAAAAAAAGTATGTACAGGGTGCGGCACAGAAACTTGCTGACTTGTTTTTGGCGCCAAGCGGCGAGGAGTGGTCGGAGGAGGATGGGGAGGGTCTCACTCAGTAGGGGACGTCCTGAAGTTTCGTTTCCCCCAGTCAGTTGGACAACTAGAATGGCGGTCAGGAACGGGACCTGCAGGATACATGTTAAATCAAATACGGAAGGCATGTTGAGTCGCGATGATGGACCTGACCGTTGGAAAAGTAAGTCTCGCAAGCAAATGCGCGCTGCTCCTACGTCCAGTGCGTAATGTCGACTGAATATGGGGAAAACGAAACTTCAGGACGTCGTCTACTAAATGGACACTCCCCTCCCTCACCCAACCACACCTCGCCGCTTGACGCCAAAAAAAAAATCAGCAAGTTTCTGTGCCGCACCCTGCACGTCCAGATAAGCCCCAATTTTGTATTTCAGCCACGTTTTAGTTGGGCCTTGATAAGAATTTAAAAACCAGTTCCAATTTATCACTGGAACAAAATCATTAGTATAGCTGGCAATGGCTGTCCTTAAGGTAGTTTCCGAGTCCCTCACTCGTACAAATATTGGAGTCCCGTGGGGCGCCTGTCGTTGTATGCTGTATTGAAAAAATTGCATGGTCCCGCATACTCAATATTTGATTGCGCTCCTGGCTTAGAATTCGTAGTGTGTGTGTGTATACGTATAGTCACCAATCCTTTGTCAGCGGCAGATTCGTAGATCGTGAAACGTCGAAATTTAAACTAACCATCGCTGACATCGCGTTTGAAAGTAATTAAAATTTCAATGTTTTATTGTGTTAAAGCAGTCATCTTTAACATTAATTATCTTGACATCAGTGTGGTAGAAAAATTTGAAATTAATTTAGCATATAAAAAAACATTCTACTTGAAATAGAAGCTCAACTTTAAACAATTCTACCAGAGATCGATTTTTTCGGAAACCACCTTAACTGCAAACTGCGTATGCCTGATTCCTGTTGTCATCGCTGACATAGTCAGTGAGTCTCCATTTTGCAACATCTGTTAGCAGTGATATATGACGAGGCATCGCTTCTTTCCAAATTGATTCACTGATCGTCTGATAAAAAATCAGCAGTGCAATACGAGATACAGATTTAAAAAATCAACTATTGGGATGAGACAACTAGGATTTAAAACGTGCAAGGCAGCCAAATTTGACAATATGCCAACGCAGAGAAAGCCTTTCGTGAATTAGAAGAAATTTCAGTTATATATTTGGTATTAAGATACGATGGTGTTAAAAAATCAGTGGTCTTCAGTGCAGATGCTTTTATAAATGATTTAGAAATAGTTCTGCTACGAAGAAATTCACCCATCGCACATGGAAACAGTGCTCCCAACGATTTCCCGGTAAACTACTGTGATTGCGAACAGCAGATCGTTTTCAATGGTGAAGAATAGAAGAAAAACTCTAGAGAAGTAAATCTCTACAAAAGCAGAGCATATATATGCTCAAATCCAGAATCAGATTTGAAAAAATGAATTAATTAATGTGCAGTGTGAATGCAAAGAATAAAAAGAAAACCCTAAAATATGTTATTGAATCATAAATATTATTACATTAATATATTTACCAATATAATTAAGAATGATTGTCAGGGTGAAGATCAGCTTATAAACGACCATCATTTTTCCAAGTCGAGGACCAACTGATTATTGAATTAATAAAAAATTTCGTTAAGAGCCTAAAAAAGCAATATTCTGGTGCTTCATTATAGATTATATAATACATCCCATAATCGTTATCTCCATGAATATAGGCGTCAAGCTCATCGCTCTGAGATACTTGCATTTCATTAAGGTCAGTTTTGAAGATAAAAATTAAATTACTTTACTCGTTAAAGTTCAGGTACAATATCCGATTAAGTCTTGAATTGTCATTTGGAAGCTTCTAACGTGATATATCCTCTTTAAAAAGTCAGAAATATCTCCACTGGGGTTATTAAATGTAATATTTTATAAGCTCTATGACTCAATGCCGACAAAACAATTAACGTGTAAAACTGAACCAGAAAACAAATAATTGTCACCAAAAATGCCTAAGAACAGTACGTGTGATACTGAGAAAGAAAACAAATGGATATGACACAATGTCTGAAAACACTATGTGCAAATATTTGGAATAGAAAAAAATGAACGGCTCACCTTATGTCTCAAAATACTTTATTGATTGATGCATATTTGCTCTGGTGCAGATCAGAGAATATACGTAGTATATCCACTCTCCGACAGTCTATTCCTATATTTCAAGCAAATATAAAAAACTTTAATTTTAAATACGGCAACCAACTCAGCATCAACCACAGTATTTAAAAAAACATTCCATATTGTTTCTGCCATTCCAATAAAAGAACTTTGGTAGATGAATCCTATGCGGGAGCTTAGCAGCTTTATCAGTTTTGTCAGTTTTCGATTAAGCTTGTCAGGTAATTGATTATAAAATACACAACAATAATCAAAGTGAGCTATTATGAGGGAGAAGGCCAGCCTTTCTCTCATATCAGTGGACACTGGACAAAGCATGCTTGTAGAATGGTAGCTATTCCAAAGTAACATAAAGTCGTCCACACATTAGGCACGTGGTGGAAAGCTCCTTTCCAGTATTCGACCTAAAAATCGTATTCAAGAAGGTCAAGTGCTCATCGCGCCAATCTACCGGTTGGATTACGAAGATTGTGAAGCCATCGCAACGAACTGTGGTCAGTGATTACCGTGAAGTGAAACCCCTCCAGGTAGTGACGGAACTTTCTGACTGACCAAATCACATCTAAGCATTCGTTTTCCGTTATCGATTATTTTCTTTCCGCGTCCGACATTGCCCTACTCGCAAAAGCGATCACCCTCTCTACGCCATCTTGTGTTTGCGTCAAGACCGCTCTGAGACCAAAATCGCTCGCTTCGGTCATATTTATTAAGTGATTCCGCGTCTGTCGCGAAGTCGGATATTAAGTGACGATACCACGACATCATTCCCTGAAACCGTCTTAATTGTTTTATTGTTTTCGGGGCTGAATAAGAGAATAGAGGCTTGATCTTGCCTGGATCGACTTGTAGACCCATCTAGTTTAATAGGAATGCAAGATAAAGAAACAGTCAGTCTCCCGAATTTACATACGAGTAGACTTTAGGTTTCATAGGCGGTCCTATGAGGAAGCCTACCAGTAGATGAAATGTCGCAGGGGCTTCTGACAATTCAAAGGGCCTCTTTGTAAACTGAAAAAGCCTCATGTCCGGGACGGTAAAAACAATGTACTCCCTTTATTTTTTCTTGTGAATCTTTGGCCATCGGGTTCTGGTGATAACCCCACTTTGAATCTAGGGTCCATATAAACTTTGCAGCTCGAACTTGCTCAAGGCTCATGTCCATTTTGGCAAAGGATACGTTCGCTTTTTTTAACAACCTTCTTGAGCCCACGGTAATTCACGCAGAAGCGATATTTCTTGTCTGTTTTTCAGGCCATTACACAGTGGGCAAGGATCGCACTTTTTTGGCCAAAATTCATGGCTTGATCTTGAATGAACTGAATATATTTTCGACTTTCAGACACGCAGAACTATCTGTATTTGAAGCTTCTTATCAATCAGATGCCCTGTGTTTCTTTGAGAAATAGTCAAAGTCGAAAAATGGAACTCGATTTCCTATACTTGGTGACTATAAAGAACGGATGCAATTTCATGATATTCGTCGAAAAGCAATCGGTTTTTGCGAAATAAGTTTGGATCAATAAATCCACGAAATAGCGAAAAAGCTACAAAACTCATCTTAAATTTTAAGATTCACATGTGTGGTTTACAGTGGTTATACTGGGAGCCGATTTCATTTTCATAGATGGCAGTTGCTCCTGGTGGGATCCTGCAGTGGTTATTTTACGCTTTTTTGACCTCCTGCCTGTTCATTTGACCGTTATCGTAGAAAATTGTCAAATAAGGCATGTAGAAAGGGAGCAACCAATATCAGTGCTCATTTATGTAACTTGATGTGTGTAAGTGCGACAAAGCTGTATCGTGTAGCTATTTCGAGGGGCACAAGTGCCTCGCTCGATAGAAACTTTCCGATGAAAAACATTCATTACTTGAATTTCCAAAATTAGAATTTTCTTCATCTGAACTAGAATCACTATTCGCTTTTTGTTCTACACATTCAAAACTTTTCAAATTCACAAGAAGATAATAGAATTAAAGAAAATTTGTTGTATGATTTAAAATCGCCATCAAATTGGCAAAAGATAAATGCACAGTCGTTCAAAGAACCTGTCGGTTCTATGCTAATATGATCAGCATTCTTAAACTTTGAGAGAAGAAATTAATCCAAAGTGAGATTATGTTACTTACAGAAAAATTAAAGCTTATGCTGGGATTATCATATGCATGGGTATTGTTCAACTTCCTGAAATTGAAAATTACTTTTCTACGCAACTTTGCGACTGTCCGCTTGTGCGAAATGCTCCAAAGCTAAAAGGAGGAGAATCAAAAATTGTTCAGTCTGGAAATATCACAGCTATTATTTGACATTACAAGCGTGATTTCAGAGTCTTAGCTTCAGGGATTGATCCCACGAAGGAAACTGAAAAAAAAAATTAAAATCAAGTTTCCTGCCTACTAGCAATTAAGAAGTATTGTGAAAATATGGGTGGCGTCGATTTGGCCGACCCAAAAAGGCTCATTACTCGTTGGTCGTCCCAGTAATAAGTGGTGGAAGTATGTTTTCCATTTTACAATTAATACTACCATCATAAACAGCTTCATCGTATTTGATTTAACAAATCGACCCCAAACCTCTGCACATGGATGCAGGCAATCAAATTTGAGAAAAAAACCTGGTACAGCAAACCATCGTAGAATTTAGTTCAAGAAAAAAATTTTCCGAAGAAAATATCAGGATTCCGAGAAGGAGCAGCAGCTTCACGATTCAGCAAGCAAGTTCCCTTCATCACTTGATGAAAAATACTACAAATCGTAAAACATATATAGTCTGCAAAATGAAAGAAGTAATCAAAAGAACAATTTTCATGTGTGAAGAATGCGAAGTGCCTTCATGCAAAGAAGAATTCTTTGCTTATCACAATCAAACAGAAATTTAAGTACTTTGTTAAACAATTGAACGTGAATAATATAAAAAGGATGGGGATTTAATAATTAGAAAATTCCAAAGTTGTATGATTTTCCTCCTTACCTGACACGAAAACATAACTTCTCCTTCCTACTATTGCAGAATGTGAAATGGCCTTTGAGGAGCGGAAATTTCATAAAATCTTGCCAAAAATCGTTTTAATACACAACGCTACCTTAAATTAAATTTCGATTGAATGAATCACGAACAATTCTTCCATTCAAAGGTATTTTGTTCAATTCGACGTTTCCTTCTTGGGGCTATGTTCCACAAGATGATTTCGTATAATAAATCTGTCATTTCTCATCCAATTTGAAGCAATTTTGATGAATATTCTTTAGGTTCAATACTGATACTTTATTTTCGATGCTTTTTATTAATAATTTATTCATTATCAAGAAAATACGTTACTCAGGGGGCCCATGCACTTTTTTAATGGATACGATCCCGAAACTCTTGCACTAAAATTTATGTACTTTGTATCGGCGAAGTGGTCACGTGGTGTAGATTACAAAGTGGGGATATCCTGATCAAGGCAGAGGACTAAAATGATACACATTTAGGTACCAGTTACATGTGAGATTTAAATCTTAATTTGGATAACAAACAATATTACATATGTCTTTTTATTTATTCTTACATATTATTTTAACATTTTGTTTAAATTAACGGTGTGAAGGGTTATCTACTTGAGTGCCTAGATGCTCTATTCTATAATTGAATATGATTTTGCGACGGGGACCTACTGGAACTTCAATCATTTCTTCTTTGGTCAATAGGGTAATCATGCCGCTTTGCATGTTTATTTTAACACGTCTTTTTTTTTCAACATAATTTCTATATATTCCAACAAGAACATTATGATCCTCCAATATTGCAAGGACATCACCATTCGGTGTTGATAATACAATTATTTCTTGCTGCGGCACAGGCCCATAGGAATGCTTTCCTGTTTTTATTCTAATTGGTGAATCGGCAGGAAAAGTGTATCTTTGAAGTTCGAATATCAGGCGCAGATTCCTCAACGAAATAAGCCGAATAAATTTAAGTTGTTCAAGACCACAACCACGTCCATCAGGAGAAGGAATCCTTGAAGGTAGAGCTGTGGACCTGGCAGGAGAATTATCTCTTCCAGAAGCAGATCTGGACCTGGCACGAAGAGGAGGATCGGCAGGAGGAAGAGACGTCTCAGGAAAATTTTTTCTTTCAGAAGTAGAAGAAGAAGGTCCGGTGCGAGGAACGACAGGAATGGGCTGGCCATTAGGTAAGCAGTCGAACTGTGAACTTACCTCTGGAATAAAAGAGAAAGGACTGCATTTTTTCGACGTACGTTGGAGAAGCTTTTCGTGAGTTAAAAGAAACTTTAGTTATCCATTACTAAGATATTATGATGGTGATAAACTGTGTCTTTAAGTGTAAATTCTTTCACAAATTGTTAGAAGCAGTTTTGCTAAAAGGAAATTTACCCGTTGCATATAGAAGCAGTTTTCCCAACGATTGCCTGGTGCACTACTGCGCTTGCGTCAAGCGTATCGCTTTCATTGGTGAAGAAAAGAGATTCAGAAGAATAGCTCAATATTCAAGAATGCACATTACTGCTCGGGA
>CAKNXH010083077.1:0-18878 GCA_932178445.1 Andricus quercusramuli
CATCTGATATTAAGTCATTACATATGGAATTGAAGAAATTGAATCCACACTATGCAATTGGACTTGCTGTTTTCTCAACATCGTCCTAAGTGATGTATCTTGACAATCAAGCACCATTCATCCAGTCGTAATGCATTACAGAAATGACGAAGAATTAATATGCAGTAGTCACTTTCTGCTACCAGATAACACAACTCATGATACTGCAGCAGTTTATGTTATGCAAGGAATTTTGATGACACTCTGATGCAACGGTTCACGGCAAGGGATCACTCGATGGGATTGGAGCTACGTTTAAAAGAGAAGCAACTTGTGCAAGTCTTCAAGCGAAACCAAATGAAGCAATGCTGGATTCAACATCACTGTTCAACTGGCCAACAAAATTCCAAACCCTTAGGATTCACTATTACAGCGAGAAAGATCATACAAAGAGTCAACGTCATCTTGAAAAGAGATTTGTTGAAGGTTCACAAGTGAAGAACATTCAGGGTGTGAACTCATTTTTGGTTTAGGATTATGAACATTGGCTACTCCCTGATCATTACCTGATCGTAACGTCGACCTTCGGTTGAAACTGAATGATCCAGCTGGTTCAAAAACATCTTCCTCGACAAATGTTGGTTTCAAATGAACATTTGCTACTCCCTTATTATTCCCTGGTCGTCACGCCAACCTTCGGTAATCACTCAATGATCCAGGTGTTTCAAAAACATCTTCTTCGAGAACTGTCGGTTTCAAATGAACATTTTCTACTCCCTGATAATTGTCTGATGGTGACGTCAACCTATTATCAAAACCTGATGATCCAGGTGTATCACACCTAACTTCCTCGAGGAATTTGGGCAATTACATGTTTGGCTTGACATTTATCTTGTTTTTTTTATTTAGTTTTCTTCGTTGAAAATTCATCCCTCTGGTTGAAAATTCAACTGTTCTGTTGAAAATTCATCTTTCGGGTAGAAAACTCAGCTACCAGGTTAAAAATTAATTTTGTTTGGTTGAAGATTGATTATTTTTGCTAAAACTTATTATCTTTCCTCAACAATTTAACTAATTTTTTGGACATTTGTTTTTTCTCTAATTAATTTTTTTAAGTAAAAATTTCATTATTCCATTTTTGGTTTAACGTTTATCTTCTTCAGTTAAAAATTTAGTTAAGTGGTTGAAAATTAGTTTTTTTTGTTGAAAATTAATGTTTTAACTGAAAATTGAACTATTTCATTTTTTGATAAAAGTGTATCTTTTTGATAGAAATTTCACCTTCTTGGTCAAAAATTCATGAGTTCGGTTGTAAATTTAACTATTTTATTGGAAATTCATATATTTTGTTAAAAATTTGTTTATTTTCGGTAAAAAAATTCATCACTTTGGTTGAAAATTTAACTAATTTGTTAAAAATTCCCTTATTCTTGGTCAAAAATTAATTATTTCAAATGAAAATGTAATTTTTATATTTTTTGTTCAAAATTTTTCTGTTTGAGTAAGTTTTGGTTTTCAAAAATAATGAGCTGCAAAAATTTGAACTTTTATTTGATATTTGAATATAAAGTTACTTTTGCTCGTGTCAAATACAAATTTGTATTCTGCGGAATATTCACGGCTTTGGTTGAATAATAAAATTTTACATTAGTAAATCTTACATTTTTCTCAGTTTTATTATGCACGCAAATATGACATTCTTTCTCATTGCCCTTCAGCGGAAACTCAATTCTCAATTATGTTTGTGAATTTAGCAACATTCCTTTCTTCGAGTTTTTCAAATTACCCAATCGCCATTGAGGAAAAATCCTTACATGTAAGGAGAAAAAGAAAAGTTGTCCGGAAATAGGGAAAACAGAGGAATTTGAAATATCAAGGGGAAAGCAGGGTAATAGGGGAAAGGTGATCCCTGATATTAAGGTCGGCACATCTGTAGCATTATTTTTTTCTCTACAGGCACGAAAAGCAGTAAAGGTGCTTCGTACTGTAACATTTAGTACGTCTCTCAAACGATACAATATCAGTAAAACAGTTTTGGACGTCCCTACATGATGGAGTAAAACTGATGGCAGGCTTGAGTCGCTGAATGCTGCAAAGCAATTTTGCACAGATTTTAGCTCTACGCGTGGGGAACTCAAAATCCCCGACGCAACTTGGAAGAGAATTGAAGATTGCCTGGCTGCATTAAAACCTATCAAAATCGCAACTGTGCATGTTCAGGCCGAACAACTCCATCCCGGAGATTTTTATGGTCTGCGGCTTGAAAGCAAATTGAGGCTGGGCAAAGTTTACAGTCACTTTGCTCGAGCTCTGCTTCCATCTATGAAAGTCAGGCAAAAGGTGATGTTGGAAATTGATTCGCTGTTAGCCTCCATTTACTTGGACCCTGGGTACATTTGTTTCATATGTAAAGAAAGAAAATGTAGAAGCTGAAACTAGGACACGCAACATGTTAAAGCAATCATGGCTCCAACTAGAAAAGCGCGATCAGAATGCAGCTAATCGAAACGCGTTCCATGTTCATGTTTTATGCAAACAAAATGTAAACTCCATCGTTTATAACATATAAGGGTTATGTATTTTCTTCAACGATTTCCAGATTGAAGAAGGAGAAGATAGCAGTGAGGATATTCTTGAGGCGGAACTAGCAAAGTTCAACCGGGAACGATTATTCTATGAGAAAGGTTCAGTATCTGCAATCGACATCCAAGAACTGCTACTAGATTAAAGAAGAATAGGTGCCCTGAAGAGAAAAGACAGTCTTTTAGAATTCTGAGAAGCTGACAAATTGAAGAGACCACGCTTGTACAGACTAGCAATTATAGTTCATACTGTGCCTATGACCCAAGTCAGCGTCGAAAGACTTTTATCGGGATTAAAGTTTATTTTCTCTGATCTCAGAGGAAACTTGACTCCAGAACTGATCGATGATATCCTACTAATTCGCACTAACGGACTGTACGAGAAAAAGAATACAAATAAGAAAAGAAAAAGAGTATCAATAAGAGACAAGGAAACCAACAAGGCTACCGATTACTAATTTAACAAGCATTTGAAGTTTGCTTACAATATGTTCATTATATTTTTAAAGTAGTCGTTGCTCGAATTAGAAAGTTTAACTCAGCATTATCTTCAATGATTATCTTAAAATAATTAAATTAAATATTCAAAATTGTATGTTTTAAAAATTATTTTGACACTTACAAAAAGTTTCAAATGGTTTTATCTTCTTAAAATAAAAACGTGATTTCAGCCCAAAACGTCCAGGTTTGAAACTCTGTTTTCGGCAATAATTATGGAATAGCAACTGTTCGTCAAAACTCAAGCTTTCTCAAGGAACTTTTGTTTGGAAATTCTACAATGTTTAGTTCAAACTGAATACATCATTAGGTTTTAACAGGAGATCGACGTGATGATCAGACAATGATTGGGGAGTAGCAAATGTTTATTCAAAACCAACACTCCTAGAGGAAGATGTTTTTGACCCACCTGGATCATTCAGTTTGAACCGGAGGTTGACGTAACGATCAGGTAATGATCAGGGAGTAGCAAATGTTCATTTGAAATCAACACAACTCGAGTATGCTGGGCTTGACACACTTGGGTCATTAGGTACTGATAGGAGATATGCTTTACAATCAGGTAATGATCAGGGAGTAGAAAATGTTCATTTGAAATCAACACACCTCGAAGAAGTTGGGATTTACACACCTGGATCATTAGGTATTTATAGGACATAGTTACAATCAGGTATTGATCAGGAAGTAGCAAATGTTCATTTGAAATCAACACACCTCGAGGAAGATTTTTTTGGTGCACCTGGATCATTCAGTATCAACGAAAGATCGTCGTAATGATCAGGGAGTAGCAAACGTTTATTTGAAACCAACACACCTCGAGGAAGTTAGGTTTGACACACCTGGATCATTATGTATTGATAGAAGATATACGTCATAATCAGTTAATGATAAGGGAGTAGCAAATGTTCACTTGAAACCAACACTCTTCGACCAAGACGTTTTTGATTCACCTGGATCATTCAGTATCAACGAAAGATCGACGTAACGATCAGGTAATTATCAGGGAGTAGCAAATGTTCATTTAAAACCAACACTCCTTGATCAAGATGTTTTTGACCCATTCATCAAATTTCATTCCATCAAGAATGGCCACGAAACTCACCGAAGCTCAATGTCTGTGCTAGAAGTCTATTCTAGGCGTCACGGAAGATTATATGAAGGTTTTTATAAAGCCAGTTAAAAAGATCAAGGCTCCTTTGCATGCCAGCGATTATCTTCGTCTTGCTGTCCTCTGTAGTCGCTCAAAAAGACTGGACAGAACTGTCTATCATCAGATGGTTTAATATATTCAGTGTAATATCATCTTGAGTGCTTATCAGTATGGTTATAGACGTGGCTTCAGTACACAGACGCTATAGCTTGAGGTCACTAATGACACTCGAAGATGTATTGATAATGGAATAATAACAATTATTATCCTATTTGATTCTAGTTAGGATTTCGATTTGTACACTCATATGCCTCTGTTATCAAGACTAAAGAATTATCTATTCTCGGCTTCAGTGCTCAGGTGGTCGTCATCATACTTCTGGCTGTAAGCAATCAGTTATCGGACTGAGCGGTAAGAGATCGGAGTGGGATGATATTGGCACTGGTATTTCAACGGGGTCACTGTTTGGGCCTGTGCCCAAAGTGGTGATGTCAGTGAGTTTATTGATCTAGTAAATCGAGATGTAAGGGCGATATGTGAATGGTCAGAGACGAACAATTTTGAACACATCGCTGAAAATAGCAAAGCTCTAATTTGTAGCAGTTCAGGATATGTCAATGGTCTGGATATGGTCCCTCTTCCTCCTGTCAAACTTTTGGGTATAATTATTCTATTTCTGAGAATGCTAAAAACTTGGGATTAATCTTGACTTTAACACTGTCTTGGGATCGAGAAGTAGTTAACATTTCTGGAGACTTTATGCTACTTTTAAATAACTAAAATTCAACAAGCATTCTTTGTCCATCTTCTACTGATCTAAAAGCCAGGTTAGGGTCCTCCCTCATAATAGCTCATCTCGATTAACGTTAAGATAAACCGTAAATTTTTTTTTGCATATATTTGTACATAGTGTTTTTAGGCATTGGGTATTTGGATATTTGTTTTCTTGCTCAGCTGCACACCTACTGTTTTTGAGGTGGCGTCTCATGCCAGCGTTATTAACAGGCGTAAAAAGCAAAACATAAGATCACTAAACATTTTAGCCAATGTATGAATTCCTGTGGATTACTAGGAGAATATCATTGGCTGATATGTCTAGTGATTTAACGTATTGCGTTTTGCGCCAATATTGACGCTGCCATGGGACGCCATGCTTAGGCTCTGGTTGATATTCATCAGTTTTCTTACTCAGCTTTACACGACAGTTGTCTTGTCGCCATTTTGGCTGATATTCTTTTCTTTCCTGCTGTAGCCTCATACGTAAAGTGTTTTTTAACATTGAGTGATATTTATTCGCTTTTGGGTGTAGCCGAGCACATAAGTGTTTGGTCGGCATTGAGTGATACTCTTTTTTTCTCGTTCAACTTGATTGAACTTTGCTTTTCTTTTCACTATTTTGGTTATCATCTAAGTATCACCCACGTTGAAGTGGAGATATTTCTGTCTTTTTCAAATAGGGTATATCACGTGAGAAGTTTATAAATAAAAATTCAAGACCTACCGAATATTGTACCTCGAATTGAACGAGTTTACTGATTACATTTTTATCTTTAAAACTGACACTAATGAAATGTAAACATCTCAGAACGATAAGCTTGCCGCCTATAGTTCATGACGTAACGACTATAAAATATATATATATATATATATATATATATATATATATAATTTATAATGAAGCACCGGACTATTCCTTTCTTGTATTGCTAATGAAATTCATCACTATATTAATCAGTTTTTCCTCTACTTGGAAAAAATGAAGGTCGTTTATACTCTGGTCTGCACCGTGGCAATCATCTTTAAATCTATTGGTAAATATAATAGTATAATGATACGTATAATTTGGAAAAATGTTAAGGTTTTCTTTCTGTTTTTGGTATTAACACTAGAAATTGATTGATTCATTTTTGAAACCAATTCTAGATTTGAGCATATCTACGCTTTGCTTTTGTCAGAGCTTTACTTCCATACAGTGCTCCCAACGATGGCTCTGAGCAGTACTGCGCATGCGTGAAGAGGAGAAACTCATTGTTAGAGACAAGAGAATGATATGCTATTCTCTTGAATCTGCATTTTTCACCAATTAAAACGATCTGTTTGACGCCAGCGCAGTAGTGCACTGGGAAATGGTTGGGAATACTGCTTCCATACACGATGGGTGAATTTCCTTGTAGGAAAACTGCTCCTGAACCATTTATAAAAGCATCTGCCATAGCTTCATAGGATTCCACTAATAATCTGAAACTTTATAAGACTGTCAGTAAATTAAATTTGAAAGAAGCGATGTGTCTCCACGTAAAGCTGCTAACAGCTGTTGCAAAATGGTGACTCACTGACTGCACACATCCGGGTCGTCGACATAAATCAGGCAGCAGTTCGTAGTTAATGATTCAAGTCTCTTAGTATCTCAAGGTAAAATAACTATACACGTTCGAGATTTTAGCTACTGAAAAATTAAAATGCTAATTAAAATTTTTCATCTGACAAACCCCGCAATAATCCATATGTACGATTTACGCCCGGGAAGGGGAAAACAAACAATATCTTAGGACAGTATACTTACACGATAAATCGGAATATTTGTTAAAAGCGGTGCTCTCAAAATTCTGCGTTAATGAGTTTTATCGACATTTTGAAATAATGCTGATCCTTTATACTCTCGTCTCAACCCTGCTTGTTATTCTCAATTCTATTGAAACGTAAAGAATTAATCAATGTCATTTTCACATTCTCATCAATGAGAAAGAATTGTTTTTATGTGAAAAATGACTTTTGCGGATTCCATCAAATGTCGACTTTATGAGGCACCCTGAGCCATAAAAAATAGTTTTTACGTCGGTGTAACTTTCGACAGAATTATCCGATTGGATTGCCCTTTGGCAGACTTCATACGGATGTAAAAAAAGGACGGGTTCGTTATTCATATTTAAAAAAATTTAATAGACGAAAATTGTGCTCTCAAAAGAATCTACGAATTTGTTATTATTCACTTTTTGATAGGACAAACAAATATTAAAAACAACATTTTTTGGGTCAAGCCGAAAAAGAGCTACAAATTTGTTATGAACCACTTTTTCATGGACGTGTTTCTATTTTAATCGAAACTGGAAACTTTCAAAAAATTTTATATTTTCAAGAAAAAATATCTCTGAGGTGAAAAAACCAAATATCCGGTAAATTCTGCGTCACTTTGTTCTTCCAAAATAACGAGTTTGAACTTTTATTGTGATTTTGAAGTAATGATAAAGAAATTAAGTGTGTTAATGTATTTTTTTTACCATACCCTTCTATCTTTGTGCAAATAAATTAAAAATTGTTACACAATAGCGTTCTTTCATTAAAATATTCACAATTGTAGTTTTTTATTAAAACAAATACAAAAATATAGATATCTTTCAGGAATACGTCGCAAACTTTAATTTGACAATTTACGTTGGTATTTAAGTATACATAACTGACATTCAAACAAGATATGTGCGTTTTTTTGTTTACTTGGCGGCGACTCACTAACGCAAATAATTTATAAGCTGCAACCAACTTATACAACATAACGTGGAGTAATAGAATTCTACTTTTACTATTTTTAATAAATTTTCAACTCCAAAATATCATAAGGATATTTTCTTTTTCACAGAAATATCAGCAAGTATGCCGCCCAAGGAAAGGGACTTTCTGACGAATTTCGGGATGAGTAGTGAACATGCAGATCATCAAGGTAACCCTAGTAAAAAATAAAAATTGATAGCGGAATAGTAATAAACAGTTTAAAACTATTATTAATCTCTTGAACCAAAAAATATTCTACGCGCATTAAACCTTATTCCCAATGTTCGAAAGAAAAATTGTCTTGAAAATAAAACCGTACCGGAATTTTATTTTTTCGTCAAGCACATTTTTGTAGGCTCATTCCCTTATTCTCATGCGGAGTAGAACCTTTGAAAAATTAAAGAAGGAACAGTATAATCCAATAATACTTCCTCATAATAAATTTCCAAAAAATTGGAGAGATCAATGTAAAAAATAAATCAAATTTGAAGCAGCAAACTATTTTATGAAACCAATAATGCACAAATGCATATCAAAAAACCTTCACTCAACAAACATCTGCAAATTCCCTTGATGTATTTAAAATTGCTTGAAATTTAAATCCTCCGGAATTTTTCAAAATCCCTTGATACCTCTGGGAATATTTTAAATCGACTACAGTCCATGCAAATCTCTTGAAATAAAATAAATTCATTAACCAGAGTTCTCTAGGAATTCACTGAAATCCTGCAAAATTTCTTGATATTCTTGAAAATCGTAAACCATTTGAATCTTTAAGGGTTACTAAAACATTTCATATAATAAATTTCGACAGCTTACTCCGCAGAGGATCCTGCCTACACTTATTATGAACGGATTTCTCACCCTAATAGTTTAATAAAAGAATTATCTGGGATTTGCGTTAAGTAGAATTTGTTGGTTTTTTGGTTCTAATCATCATTTTAATCACAATTTTTAACCATCATTCCAAGTTGAACGGCACCTTGAAAGATATTGACTAGAGCTGACTAGTCAACTTGTTCTAGAAAGAATATGACCACTCCCCTGATTGAAATATGGACCAATGGGTCCATTTATACATCGGGGGTTAATGAAATAGCAACGTACGATAACAAAATTTAGTTCTGTTTTTTTTTGCAGTGGAAATACCACAGTTCCAATGCTTACCTAAGGGCAGGTCCATTCCTGATGTTCCTGAAACCGGACCTTCTTCTTCTACTTCTGAAAGAAATAATTTTCCTGAGAAGTCTCTTTCTCTTGCCGGTCCTTGGCTTCGTGCCAGGTCCAAATCTCCTCCTGCAAGAGCTAATTCTCCTGTCAGGTCCATAGCTCTACCTATAAGGCTTCCTTCTCCTGACGGACATGGTTGTTGTCTTGAACAACTTCAATTAATTCGGCTAATTCCCGTTAAGAATCAGTGCCTGATATTCGAACTTCGGAAATACACTTTTCCTGTCGATACATCAATTAGAATTAAAACAGGAAAGAGTTCCTATGGGCCTGTACCGAAGCAAGAAATGATTGTATTATCAACATCCGTTGGTGATATCTTTGCAATAGTGGAGGGACCTAATGTTCTTGCTGGAATATATAGAAATTATGATGAAAGAAAAAAAAGGGCAAAAATAAACATGCAAAGCGGCAGAGTTACCCAACTGACCAAAGAAGAAATCAATGAAACTCCAGTTGGTAGCCATCGTACAATCATGATGAACTATAGAGTAAAGTATCTAAACCCTCAAATAAATACACCTTTACACCGTTTATTTTAACAGATGTGATATTGAATAAGAACACAGATATGTAATATTGTTTTTAATACAAGTCGAATTAAGATTTCACATGTAACTGGTAATGACATAAAAAGTGAATGTGTTATGGTAGTTAAGGCTTCAATCTTTCATCAGTGCTCTAGCTAGTATTTTTGGGAAGACATAACAAAATCCGATAAAAAATATAAAAATTAGCTTCTTGACCTCCTAGTACATTTCTAGCCTTCTCATCATTCCCTTCAGCGCTTCTTCCTTTTTCGCTAATAGCAGAATATCGTCAGCACCTGCTAGCGTTCTAAATCTCTTTCCTCCTACCACTTTTCCATTCTGATTCCTTTTTCCTGTATATCCACCACTTCCTCTCCCTGTGCCTTTCTTCCTCAATTGTGTTTTCCTCCCTATGATTATCCCTCCTTCGCTCTCCCTTTCTTGCTTGCCTTTTTTGCCTTCTGTAGTAACTATCTAAAGTTACTCGGGAGTTACCATTCGATTTGTTCCCACTCTTTTTTTCCGACCCTTGTTTCTATTGAACACGCCACAGCAAAAGTTTCGATGTAACTCCGGAATTCCTTATCTTTCTTTTCAATTCTCGCCACATTCCAGAACAAACCTCGCAAAGTCGTCCCAAACTAACTGCTTTCCCTCAATCCTCATTTTCTCATACTCGACCTTTACCTCCTTTCCGTCCCTTCTTCAATGTTGCCAAGTCAGGGGGTTTTGCACTATATTTAGGGAGTTTTTGGGCCTTCAGTGGGGATTTTAGTGAAAAAAATCCTTTAGTGGGAAAACTAAGTGGTTTTTTTGCTATAGTTTCTTTCTACTTGTATTCATCACTCCTCAAAATATTTTCTAATTCTACTGTTAAAATAGACAAGAGACATATGAATTTGAATTACTATATCTAACTCGGTTGAAAGCGAAACTATACAAACATTTTTTTCAAGACAGAAAGATTGTGAAATTCTCCAATTTTTTACCCCGACTTCAACTTTAATGTAAGCTGTTGAATATATTGCCAGGTAAATCCCTGTCCATTGCGTGTCATATACGTATGCGCGCCTGTTACGAAGTCTCTCGAAAATCCCCGATTCCGCTTCTATCACTAAATAAATTATCGTTATATCAACTGAGTTATATTTATTATACTGTCCACAATCTCTATAGATCCTACAGTAGGGTGGGCCGAATTTCACGAAAGTTTCCGAATCGAATCGTAATAGCGCGGAAAAGTTGCTACTCGTCGCCCTGATCACAATGAATTTTTTTTTTTAAATCGGACCATATCTTCCGGTCGCACATCTCATTCAAAGTTTCAAAAAATCATTACAAATTCAACACGTTTTGGGATTTTTTCTTAGTAAGATAAGGGGAATGTTTCTGGTGGTAATGTAGGAAATTCTTTCTTGGCAATGAAGCCACTTATGCAATCTGCATCGTACTTCTCAGGGAGAATAGGAGGACAGGTAAGTGTAACTGCACTCCAGTCAATCATTTCCGTGTAGTCTGTAGCTTTGAAATTAATTTGTGGTACTTTCAATTGTCTTATAGTTTTGTGGTTGTCTGTCAGTTTTGCAGCAGATTTTCTGGATGGGCAAAATATCCGTTGGTTTGGATGACAGTATCAACAACACGCCTGAGATGTTCTGGTAAGTACCTTGACAGCTGAATTGCTTTATACAAATGTTTAGGTCCACCTTCAAGAAGTGGGTTTGTTTTTATAGTGAACCACAATGATGCCTAAACTTTCACTATGAAAGTTGTAATGTGGATTAGCTCTGCTGATGGTTTTTTAGAGGATATGAAGAGTTAAAGATACGTATGGAGACGGCGATTTGTCAAGCTCAGCTGAGAGGGCAGCGCCGTGAGTGGTGATGTACCTTGTACACCAGAACAAGGCATTATCTAAGGTTTCCTTAGTTTTTTGTTATTTGGAAAGCGATTTGCTCCTTTATTTGTACACCGAAATGCCACATGCAGACCTGGCATTTCGAAAATAGTGCTTGAAGCAAACACCTCAAAGCTGCGTTATGAAGGACAGATATAATTCGAATAGCAGACGTTACCACCGTTGGAACCGTCGTCTTGTGTATCACCAGGCGCACTAGCGACCCTAGCGGCCGCAAGTGTCATTCACCGTCCCCATTGGCAGCAGTCAGCCAACGAGAGTGATTCAAAGGCCCTGGTTCACGATTTGCAAGATCTGGACGACAGGTGCCAGAGCTGATAGCTTGACATATCTCAAACAAGTACTGTTGGCAAGTACAAGTACAAGTACAAGCTTCTTGGTCCCTCAGTTTTGCCATCCAGTTTTTCAACTAAGTGTCTTAAAGGTAGTTCATTGAAGTGTAGAAGGCAAACAGACCACTGAAGAGGTCGTTTAAGGGATAACTCTAAAATTCTAATGACACCCCCTTTCCAGCCAGTATTAGGATTCGTACCGTCACTTCCAACGATGTGAACGTCAGATTGGTCGATACCTTTAGCATTAGCTTCATCAAGGATACTAGAGGCAATATCCTTGGCAGTTTTTGAAATGGGTACAGTGTAAAAGAGAAAGACGGAGCCTGGTTCCTCAATTACTGAAATGTGCTCCTCTTTCGTGAGCTTCCTATACTTTTTAAAGTTTTTCGTCTCAATTACAAGAGTGTCATCTGAGCGCCCATCGAAGTATAGGCCTCTAGGATGCACTTCAGCTTTCTCTAACTGCTCATTCCTTAAGTTACTCCGAACTAGAGACTTCGCCCGTCTTATTTTGTTTTTGTCAATAACCTGTGATTTGTTTGTTTCAGATATTTGGCCCAAGTCGGAGAGAATACTGGAGGCGATAGCTGCCGTTGCCCTGTCTGATACACCGTACCTGTCGCCAGCAAGAGCAGTATTGGCAAGCACCGTTCTCATTTGAGTCCCAGAGAGTGATTTGAAGTTAATATGAAACTCTGTGTCCTTTTTTCCGTGAACATTATCTGTCTCTTCTATTTCAGAATCTGAGGTAATGTTGGCTGTAGTCTTAGAAGAACTAGCACCCTCTTGTCTTATTTGTTTTTCTTTCCTTGCCAACCTCTTTTGAATCTTTTCACTCTCCTTTTGGTGCTGCCGCTGTGCGTAAAGAAATTTCCTTTCTATCACAGAAACTTTCCTGTTGACAGGGCAAGAACAGTCGATTGTAACCGGCTGATCACAGGTACATTTATCTATTGTTCTGTTGCAATCACACTGAAGGTACATTTTGCACTTGCAGGAACATACGTCAAATAAAGTTTTTTGACAGTCAGAAATGTATTGTGTGTACTCCTTCTGTTTTTCCAGGTATTTTTTGTCCCTGTTTAACTTTTTATGGGCGTGGTAATACTTATCGTGAAGAGTTTTGATAAGTTGTATAATTCTCGTGCGAGAGACCCTTGGCAAAGATGCCTTAGTGTAAATGGACTCTATATCATCAGCAACGACATTAGCTACTGCAGAGAAGCTGACCTCCTGTTTTGGACTGGCCGAAGCCAGGGCTAAAGAATATCGAACATGCTGGCAGTGTAGCAAAACATCAGCCTGCGAAGGAAGAATCTGTTTGTTCAGACTTTTAGGCGGTCCAAATAAAGGACAATGAAATTTTTGACCATACGTCCTCGACGTCATTGTCAATCAAACCCCTTTTCTAATCAACACTAAAATGCGACTCGCCACCGTCACCCCTCGAGAAAACAGTCTCGCTCGCCTTCGACACGTGACGCGTTTTTCTCTTGTTCGGATACAGCGATATAAACAAAAGAAAAACGCTTTTAACGGCTCAGTCGACCGCTCCAGCACAATTCACACGAGGAAAACAACGACCGTAAAATGGCTCTTTTTTATGATATTTGCCACCCTCCCTCCACCCTCACAGGAGAGGGAAAGGGGAAGGGAAATGTTGTTTTTAGTCAAAAGATATTTAGAAGAGGTCAGTTACCGATTTTGAACGAAATTCGATCACTGTAACTTACTAAGAAAAAGTCCCAAAACGTGTTCAATTTTTTACGATTTTTCGAAACTTTGGACGCGATGTGCGACCGGAATATATGCTCCGATTTAAAAAAAAAAATGCATTGTGATCAGGTCGACGAGTAACAAATTTTCCGCGCTATTACGATTCGAATCGGAAACTTTCGTGCTCCAGGAGATGGAAGTGAACATCAAGGAGGATTTATTAACAATTATGCTATTATACAGTCTTCCTCCAAACTTCGAGTATTTTCGGCCAGAAAATCATCGCAGTGGGGAAATGATTCGGAAGCCATGTTGCCAAGTGGCGCCAATGACGATCACTATAAGAAACCTGGGGTAAAGGGTGAGAAACCGAGTTCAGGAAAACAGGAACAATAGCCTTCAATTTAAGTGTCATAAGGGTGAAGCAAAAATCGAGAAGTTGTCAAGAAATGCGAACAAACTAGGTGACTGCACCGTTTGCCAGTACCAAAAATTCAGTATAGGATATTCGGTCTTCCGGACACCCTAACCATTCGGAGTCTACGAAACCTTCAAGTTATTTTAAAACTGTATCGTACTTCAAACCCAATTTCAATGTTCCGCGAAGATGTCAATGAATAATTTTAGCTGCAGTCCAGTTTTCTCGTCCATTTGAATTATTGAATTGGCTCAAATAAATCGCTTCATGGGCTATAATTGAGCCTCGTTCTACCAGCCAAGTACATCAGCCATTAGTCCAGCCTGTTTTGAGCGATTTTTTCTTTCTGACTATTTCAGGCAGAATCTTTGCTGAAGTTTTTGGAACCTACATGAAAATGTCTTCTTCGATGTCCCGGTTCAAAAAAGCTGTTGGCACATCTAATTGACGAAAAATCAGATTATTATACAAGGTGGTGTTTCGGATTTCAATCGTGTGCAAAACTTCGAATCTTGCGGACATTTCGTGAACATTGCAGTTTACTTCTTCAGGGCTAATCTGAAACTTCAGTTTCTGGTTAGCCCCACCCACCGTGGAGACTGGTCGAACTTGATTGGCCAATCAAGTCTTTATTCAAAAGCCCGGGAGGAACGGGAAGCCAAATCAGATAGGTATTACATATATTCATTGTCCTAACTGATGTTATTGAAGCCTACATAGTTGAAAATTAAAAAATTTAAACGATTGTGACAGAACATTTACTAACACACAAATTTTTAATACAAATTCGTAAAATTTGAACAAATTTAAATTGCAAACCTCGAAATCACATATTTTCAAAGTTAAACTTTTAAAATCCTACAATGTTTAATGTCTGAACAATTTGCGAATATTGAAATCGCAAGTCAGACTATTACAAAATTTTTAATGAAAAGTCCATTTAGAAAAAATTGTCCACTTTCAAAGGAAGTTTAGATTCATTCAGTTTTGTATGTGTCCTATTTGAAATTATTCCATTCAGAACGCTTTTCGAATAATTAAATTTGAGGGCTTAGAAGTGGAAATGATTCAATTTCTAACAGAAATCTCCTTAACTCTAATTTAAAAAACTGATCCAGTCACTTTAAATGACACTTTACGTTACAAGAAATGGTTTAACTTTAAATTCCTACGGTTACAATTTAAAAAGTGTCAAGCCATTGAAAGCTTGTCAAAGATTGTCTAATTTTTGAGCTTTTAAAATCTTATTTATTTTATGTTGAAACTGTTCCTGCCTGTTTTAAATAAAAAAACATTAGTTTCATTCACAAATAATCTCGGCGCTCATTTTGTAATGAAAAAAAAGATGATCTGATTTTTTAATCATTTAATTATATATAGAACTTGGTTATAACAAATAAGACGATTAGGAAATTTATCATTTATATACTTTTAGTGCATATGCATTTATTTGTACATATGATAAGTTTATATAAGTTATTTGTGCCAATCTAAAAAATACATTGTTAGAAATGCCTGATTTACTTTCCTTCTTTAGATGGGTTTTTGGGAGACAAGTATTTTCAAATATGCCTTAAGGAGTCTCTGCATAATTTAATCAGGTATGACTAAAAAAACCTGAAAATCTGATAAAAACGGTGACCTGTAGATTTAAATCCGACATTGGATTACAAATGATATTACACATTTGTGTTTTTATCTGATATTACATCTTATTTTAACATTTTGTTTAAATTAGCGGTGTAGAGGATTATCTACTTGAGGATTTAGATTCTGTACTCTAAAACTGTTTATGATTGTGCGGTGGACACCTACTGGAATTTCATTTATTTCTTCTTTGGTCAGTTGGGAAACTCTGCCGCTTTGCATGTTTATTTTCGCCCGTTTATGGGTTTCATGAAAATTTCTATATATTCCAGCAAGAACATTATGATTCTCCAGTATTGCAAAGACATCACCATCGGATGTTGATAATACAATTTTTTCTCGAATTGGCATAGGTTCATACAATTTCCTTCCTACAAACATTTTAAGTAATGCATCGGCAGGGAAAGAATATCTTCGAAGTTCGAATATCTGACGATGATTCTTAAAGGAAATAAGTCGAATAAATTCGAGTTGTTCAATTCCACAACCATGTCCGTCAGGAGAAGGAAGCCTTATAGGTAGAGCTAAGGACCTCACAGGAGAATTAGCTCTTGCAGAAGGAGATCTGGACCTGGCGCGAATAGAAGGATCGGCAGGAGGCTTGCTCGGAAAAATATTCCTTTCAGAAGTAGAAGAAGGTCCGGCTCGAGGAACATCAGGAATGGGCTCTCCATTCTCAAACTGTGATATTATCACTGCAACAAAAAAGGCAGGAATTAGGGCAGTGGTCATATTTTCGTGAGAACAACTTGGCTAGTCAGCTCTAGTCAACATATTTTAAGGCCAGGCTTTAGTTGCGCCCTGATTGGGATAAAAGAACGAGCAAATTCTACGTAACTGTAAACCGCAGATATATTCTTATTGGGCTATTAGGGGGTTTTTACGTCATTTTTTTCGAGAATAAGGTTCCATGAGTGTAGAATATATCGTAGTTCAAGAAATTAATAATAGTTTTACGCAGTTTATTAACTAACACTTCCGCTATCAATTTTTATTTATACGACGGTTACCTTGATCATCCGGATGTTCACTTCTCATCCCAAAATTTGATAGAAAGTCCCTTTCTTTGGGCGGCATACCTGCTGATATTTCTGTGGGAAAAAATATATAATAATTCATTTTTGAACTGAAAAATGTATTTATAATAGTAAAAATGCAGCTCGATTACTCCATTTGATGTCGTTTAAGTTGGTTGCATAGTATCAATGATTCGCGGTGGTGAATCGCCGACAAGTGAAAAAGCGCGCATATTTTGCCAAGCACGTCTGAAAGATATCTAAATTTTTGTATTTGATTCAATAAGAAACCTACAATCGTTTTTTCACTTCAGAGATATTTTTTCTTGTAAATATAGAAACTTGTGAAAATTCTAAGTTTTAAGGCGAAAAATTTCATGTTTCAGCTTTAAAACTTGAAAATTCAGCAAAGAGTGATCAAAAATTAAGTTTTTCAGGCATACTGGTTTTATTAAAAAACCTATGAAACACTGATTAAAATAAGTGAACCCTGAACATCTGTTATTTCAACTTAAGAATATCAGATAATTTTTGTTGAAAGTAAACGTATGTATATACATTATCCTACATTGAGATACAGTTTTTTAACAACTGTTAGCAATGCTACGCGAAGGCGCATTTCTTCTTCCAAATTTAATTTACTGATAGCCTCATAAAATATCAGATTCTTAGTGGATTCCGAGATGGAGATTTATGCCAAGGCAGAAAAAACTTTTTTAATTAAATGAAATTTTAGATAAATATCCAGTATTAGGATACTATGCGGGTAATAAACCTGTGACAAAAAAATGTACCGGTCGCATTTGGAAGTAAATGTTTTACAAAACAGAGCGTAGATATAATGTTAAATCTAAAATTGGTTTAAAAGAAATCCATAAATCCAGTGTCCAGTGTGACAATTGACAGAAAGAAAACCTAAAAACATTTTTTTTTTAAATTATACATATTATTATACTATTATATTTACCAATTGAACTAATGATGATTGCCACAGTGAACCCCAAAGTATAAACGACCTTCATTTTTTCCAAGTACAAGAAAATGATTTTAATGTATTGAAAAGACTTTCGTCAGCACTGTACGAAAGGAATATTCTAGTGCTTCATTATAAATTACATAGTACATCATATATTCGTTATCTTGTAGGTTATAGGCATCAATTCTATCATTCTGAGGTGTTTACATTGCATGAGAGTCAGCTTTGAAGATAAAAATTTAATTACTAAACTCGTTAATGTTGAGGTACAACATTCTATGAGTCTTGCATTTTTCTAGAAGCATATCACGTGATAAATTATCTTCAAAAAAATCAGAAATATCTTCACTGGAAGTAATTTAACGTAGAATTTTATAAGCTTTCTGTAAGATTTACAAACAAATGTCTAGCGTTATTTTCAATTTAGTAATCGTGTTTCTAAGTCGTCAGTAGAGCGTGAACAAAGGTAGCGCAAACAAAAGAAAAACTACTTGCGAAAAACACACAAAAAGGAGAGAAAAAAACGAAACTAAAGTATCCTAATTAAACGGTCAAATCCTACCTTCAATACTTGGACCATAACCAAAATAGCGGAAGGAATAACAAAGTTCAATCAAGTTGAACGAGAAAAAAAATATCACTTAATGCTAACAAGACACTTCATGTGTGAAACCAAACCCGAAAACAGATGAATATCACTAGATCATATAAGCTCTTTGCGTATGAAGTGAATACACAAAATATTTGAACATCAGCAAAAATTGCGAGAAGACAATTTACGTTTGAAGCTGAATAAGAAAACAAATGAATATCACGCACAGCCTAAAATAGTACGTGCGACGCTTAGCAAGAAAATAAATGAATATTCCGTAATGTCTAAAAACACAATGTTCAAATATATAGAATCAAAAAAAATTAACGGTTAACCCTACGGCATGCTAATATTTTATAAAAAAATATTTCACTTTACAGTTGTTGCCGCCACCATTTTTATTTGAAGTACGTACCAAACATCCAACACAGCCAAGGTGAAAAAAGCGTTCAATGCTGTTATTGTTTTGAGGCATTGCACAAAAATGTATTACCCCAACACATTAGGATATCGCATATCAGTAAAACTGATTTAATTTGCAAACTTTGTAATGCCGTTTACACGAATGCTGGTTCTCTACGATCATGGAGAGAGGCCTTTTCACACTAAAAATATTGCCTTTGAAGTTTCAATTGATCTTGTTATCGATCCTACCGATATTTGCTAATTAGAGAATGCTACTGACGGAGAAAAGATGCTAGAACTTAGTCTTGATGAAATTGAAGGCGACCCCTCTGCTGAAAGT
>CAKNXH010083078.1:0-18819 GCA_932178445.1 Andricus quercusramuli
CATCTGATATTAAGTCATTACATATGGAATTGAAGAAATTGAATCCACACTATGCAATTGGACTTGCTGTTTTCTCAACATCGTCCTAAGTGATGTATCTTGACAATCAAGCACCATTCATCCAGTCGTAATGCATTACAGAAATGACGAAGAATTAATATGCAGTAGTCACTTTCTGCTACCAGATAACACAACTCATGATACTGCAGCAGTTTATGTTATGCAAGGAATTTTGATGACACTCTGATGCAACGGTTCACGGCAAGGGATCACTCGATGGGATTGGAGCTACGTTTAAAAGAGAAGCAACTTGTGCAAGTCTTCAAGCGAAACCAAATGAAGCAATGCTGGATTCAACATCACTGTTCAACTAGCCAACAAAATTCCAAACCCTTAGGATTCACTATTACAGCGAGAAAGATCATACAAAGAGTCAACGTCATCTTGAAAAGAGATTTGTTGAAGGTTCACAAGTGAAGAACATTCAGGGTGTGAACTCATTTTTGGTTTAGGATTATGAACATTGGCTACTCCCTGATCATTACCTGATCGTAACGTCGACCTTCGGTTGAAACTGAATGATCCAGCTGGTTCAAAAACATCTTCCTTGACAAATGTTGGTTTCAAATGAACATTTGCTACTCCCTTATTATTCCCTGGTCGTCACGCCAACCTTCGGTAATCACTCAATGATCCAGGTGTTTCAAAAACATCTTCTTCGAGAACTGTCGGTTTCAAATGAACATTTTCTACTCCCTGATAATTGTCTGATGGTGACGTCAACCTATTATCAAAACCTGATGATCCAGGTGTATCACACCTAACTTCCTCGAGGAATTTGGGCAATTACATGTTTGGCTTGACATTTATCTTGTTTTTTTTATTTAGTTTTCTTCGTTGAAAATTCATCCCTCTGGTTGAAAATTCAACTGTTCTGTTGAAAATTCATCTTTCGGGTAGAAAACTCAGCTACCAGGTTAAAAATTAATTTTGTTTGGTTGAAGATTGATTATTTTTGCTAAAACTTATTATCTTTCCTCAACAATTTAACTAATTTTTTGGACATTTGTTTTTTCTCTAATTAATTTTTTTAAGTAAAAATTTCATTATTCCATTTTTGGTTTAACGTTTATCTTCTTCAGTTAAAAATTTAGTTAAGTGGTTGAAAATTAGTTTTTTTTGTTGAAAATTAATGTTTTAACTGAAAATTGAACTATTTCATTTTTTGATAAAAGTGTATCTTTTTGATAGAAATTTCACCTTCTTGGTCAAAAATTCATGAGTTCGGTTGTAGATTTAACTATTTTATTGGAAATTCATATATTTTGTTAAAAATTTGTTTATTTTCGGTAAAAAAATTCATCACTTTGGTTGAAAATTTAACTAATTTGTTAAAAATTCCCTTATTCTTGGTCAAAAATTAATTATTTCAAATGAAAATGTAATTTTTATATTTTTTGTTCAAAATTTTTCTGTTTGAGTAAGTTTTGGTTTTCAAAAATAATGAGCTGCAAAAATTTGAACTTTTATTTGATATTTGACTATAAAGTTACTTTTGCTCGTGTCAAATACAAATTTGTATTCTGCGGAATATTCACGGCTTTGGTTGAATAATAAAATTTTACATTAGTAAATCTTACATTTTTCTCAGTTTTATTATGCACGCAAATGTGACATTCTTTCTCATTGCCCTTCAGCGGAAACTCAATTCTCAATTATGTTTGTGAATTTAGCAACATTCCTTTCTTCGAGTTTTTCAAATTACCCAATCGCCATTGAGGAAAAATCCTTACATGTAAGGAGAAAAAGAAAAGTTGTCCGGAAATAGGGAAAACAGAGGAATTTGAAATATAAAGGGGAAAGCAGGGTAATAGGGGAAAGGTGATCCCTGATATTAAGGTCGGCACATCTGTAGCATTATTTTTTTCTCTACAGGCACGAAAAGCAGTAAAGGTGCTTCGTACTGTAACATTTAGTACGTCTCTCAAACGATACAATATCAGTAAAACAGTTTTGGACGTCCCTACATGATGGAGTAAAACTGATGGCAGGCTTGAGTCGCTGAATGCTGCAAAGCAATTTTGCACAGATTTTAGCTCTACGCGTGGGGAACTCAAAATCCCCGACGCAACTTGGAAGAGAATTGAAGATTGCCTGGCTGCATTAAAACCTATCAAAATCGCAACTGTGCATGTTCAGGCCGAACAACTCCATCCCGGAGATTTTTATGGTCTGCGGCTTGAAAGCAAATTGAGGCTGGGCAAAGTTTACAGTCACTTTGCTCGAGCTCTGCTTCCATCTATGAAAGTCAGGCAAAAGGTGATGTTGGAAATTGATTCGCTGTTAGCCTCCATTTACTTGGACCCTGGGTACATTTGTTTCATATGTAAAGAAAGAAAATGTAGAAGCTGAAACTAGGACACGCAACATGTTAAAGCAATCATGGCTCCAACTAGAAAAGCGCGATCAGAATGCAGCTAATCGAAACGCGTTCCATGTTCATGTTTTATGCAAACAAAATGTAAACTCCATCGTTTATAACATATAAGGGTTATGTATTTTCTTCAACGATTTCCTGATTGAAGAAGGAGAAGATAGCAGTGAGGATATTCTTGAGGCGGAACTAGCAAAGTTCAACCGGGAACGATTATTCTATGAGAAAGGTTCAGTATCTGCAATCGACATCCAAGAACTGCTACTAGATTAAAGAAGAATAGGTGCCCTGAAGAGAAAAGACAGTCTTTTAGAATTCTGAGAAGCTGACAAATTGAAGAGACCACGCTTGTACAGACTAGCAATTATAGTTCATACTGTGCCTATGACCCAAGTCAGCGTCGAAAGACTTTTATCGGGATTAAAGTTTATTTTCTCTGATCTCAGAGGAAACTTGACTCCAGAACTGATCGATGATATCCTACTAATTCGCACTAACGGACTGTACGAGAAAAAGAATACAAATAAGAAAAGAAAAAGAGTATCAATAAGAGACAAGGAAACCAACAAGGCTACCGATTACTAATTTAACAAGCATTTGAAGTTTGCTTACAATATGTTCATTATATTTTTAAAGTAGTCGTTGCTCGAATTAGAAAGTTTAACTCAGCATTATCTTCAATGATTATCTTAAAATAATTAAATTAAATATTCAAAATTGTATGTTTTAAAAATTATTTTGACACTTACAAAAAGTTTCAAATGGTTTTATCTTCTTAAAATAAAAACGTGATTTCAGCCCAAAACGTCCAGGTTTGAAACTCTGTTTTCGGCAATAATTATGGAATAGCAACTGTTCGTCAAAACTCAAGCTTTCTCAAGGAACTTTTGTTTGGAAATTCTACAATGTTTAGTTCAAACTGAATACATCATTAGGTTTTAACAGGAGATCGACGTGACGATCAGACAATGATTGGGGAGTAGCAAATGTTTATTCAAAACCAACACTCCTAGAGGAAGATGTTTTTGACCCACCTGGATCATTCAGTTTGAACCGGAGGTTGACGTAGCGATCAGGTAATGATCAGGGAGTAGCAAATGTTCATTTGAAATCAACACAACTCGAGTATGCTGGGTTTGACACACTTGGGTCATTAGGTACTGATAGGAGATATGCTTTACAATCAGGTAATGATCAGGGAGTAGAAAATGTTCATTTGAAATCAACACACCTCGAAGAAGTTGGGATTTACACACCTGGATCATTAGGTATTTATAGGACATAGTTACAATCAGGTATTGATCAGGAAGTAGCAAATGTTCATTTGAAATCAACACACCTCGAGGAAGATTTTTTTGGTGCACCTGGATCATTCAGTATCAACGAAAGATCGTCGTAATGATCAGGGAGTAGCAAACGTTTATTTGAAACCAACACACCTCGAGGAAGTTAGGTTTGACACACCTGGATCATTATGTATTGATAGAAGATATACGTCATAATCAGTTAATGATAAGGGAGTAGCAAATGTTCACTTGAAACCAACACTCTTCGACCAAGACGTTTTTGATTCACCTGGATCATTCAGTATCAACGAAAGATCGACGTAACGATCAGGTAATTATCAGGGAGTAGCAAATGTTCATTTAAAACCAACACTCCTTGATCAAGATGTTTTTGACCCATTCATCAAATTTCATTCCATCAAGAATGGCCACGAAACTCACCGAAGCTCAATGTCTATGCTAGAAGTCTGTTCTAGGCGTCACGGAAGATTATATGAAGGTTTTTATAAAGCCAGTTAAAAAGATCAAGGCTCCTTTGCATGCTAGCGATTATCTTCGTCTTGCTGTCCTCTGTAGTCGCTCAAAAAGACTGGACAGAACTGTCTATCATCAGATGGTTTAATATATTGAGTGTAATATCATCTTGAGTGCTTATCAGTATGGTTATAGACGTGGCTTCAGTACACAGACGCTATAGCTTGAGGTCACTAATGACACTCGAAGATGTATTGATAATGGAATAATAACAATTATTATCCTATTTGATTCTAGTTAGGATTTCGATTTGTACACTCATATGCCTCTGTTATCAAGACTAAAGAATTATCTATTCTCGGCTTCAGTGCTCAGGTGGTCGTCATCATACTTCTGGCTGTAAGCAATCAGTTATCGGACTGAGCGGTAATAGATCGGAGTGGGGTGATATTGGCACTGGTATTTCAACGGGGTCACTGTTTGGGCCTGTGCCCAAAGTGGTGATGTCAGTGAGTTTATTGATCTAGTAAATCGAGATGTAAGGGCGATATGTGAATGGTCAGAGACGAACAATTTTGAACACATCGCTGAAAATAGCAAAGCTCTAATTTGTAGCAGTTCAGGATATGTCAATGGTCTGGATATGGTCCCTCTTCCTCCTGTCAAACTTTTGGGTATAATTATTCTATTTCTGAGAATGCCAAAAACTTGGGATTAATCTTGACTTTAACACTGTCTTGGGATCGAGAAGTAGTTAACATTTCTGGAGACTTTATGCTACTTTTAAATAACTAAAATTCAACAAGCATTCTTTGTCCATCTTCTACTGATCTAAAAGCCAGGTTAGGGTCCTCCCTCATAATAGCTCATCTCGATTAACGTTAAGATAAACCGTAAATTTTTTTTTGCATATATTTGTACATAGTGTTTTCAGGCATTGGGTATTTGGATATTTGTTTTCTTGCTCAGCTGCACACCTACTGTTTTTGAGGTGGCGTCTCATGCCAGCGTTATTAACAGGCGTAAAAAGCAAAACATAAGATCACTAAACATTTTAGCCAATGTATGAATTCCTGTGGATTACTAGGAGAATATCATTGGCTGATATGTCTAGTGATTTAACGTATTGCGTTTTGCGCCAAGATTGACGCTGCCATGGGACGCCATGCTTAGGCTCTGGTTGATATTCATCAGTTTTCTTACTCAGCTTTACACGACAGTTGTCTTGTCGCCATTTTGGCTGATATTCTTTTCTTTCCTGCTGTAGCCTCATACGTAAAGTGTTTTTTAACATTGAGTGATATTTATTCGCTTTTGGGTGTAGCCGAGCACATAAGTGTTTGGTCGGCATTGAGTGATACTCTTTTTTTCTCGTTCAACTTGATTGAACTTTGCTTTTCTTTTCACTATTTTGGTTATCATCTAAGTATCACCCACGTTGAAGTGGAGATATTTCTGTCTTTTTCAAATAGGGTATATCACGTGAGAAGTTTATAAATAAAAATTCAAGACCTACCGAATATTGTACCTCGAATTGAACGAGTTTACTGATTACATTTTTATCTTTAAAACTGACACTAATGAAATGTAAACATCTCAGAACGATAAGCTTGCCGCCTATAGTTCATGACGTAACGACTATAAAATATATATATATATATATATATATATATATATATATAATTTATAATGAAGCACCGGACTATTCCTTTCTTGTATTGCTAATGAAATTCATCACTATATTAATCAGTTTTTCCTCTACTTGGAAAAAATGAAGGTCGTTTATACTCTGGTCTGCACCGTGGCAATCATCTTTAAATCTATTGGTAAATATAATAGTATAATGAGACGTATAATTTGGAAAAATGTTAAGGTTTTCTTTCTGTTTTTGGTATTAACACTAGAAATTGATTGATTCATTTTTGAAACCAATTCTAGATTTGAGCATATCTACGCTTTGCTTTTGTCAGAGCTTTACTTCCATACAGTGCTCCCAACGATGGCTCTGAGCAGTACTGCGCATGCGTGAAGAGGAGAAACTCATTGTTAGAGACAAGAGAATGATATGCTATTCTCTTGAATCTGCATTTTTCACCAATTAAAACGATCTGTTTGACGCCAGCGCAGTAGTGCACTGGGAAATGGTTGGGAATACTGCTTCCATACACGATGGGTGAATTTCCTTGTAGGAAAACTGCTCCTGAACCATTTACAAAAGCATCTGCCATAGCTTCATAGGATTCCACTAATAATCTGAAACTTTATAAGACTGTCAGTAAATTAAATTTGAAAGAAGCGATGTGTCTCCACGTAAAGCTGCTAACAGCTGTTGCAAAATGGTGGCTCACTGACTGCACACATCCGGGTCGTCGACATAAATCAGGCAGCAGTTCGTAGTTAATGATTCAAGTCTCTTAGTATCTCAAGGTAAAATAACTATACACGTTCGAGATTTTAGCTACTGAAAAATTAAAATGCTAATTAAAATTTTTCATCTGACAAACCCCGCAATAATCCATATGTACGATTTACGCCCGGGAAGGGGAAAACAAACAATATCTTTAATGAGTTAATGAGTTTTATCAACATTTTGAAATAATGCTGATCCTTTATACTCTCGTCTCAACCCTGCTTGTTATTCTCAATTCTATTGAAACGCAAAGAATTAATCAATGTCATTTTCACATTCTCATCAATGAGAAAGAATTGTTTTTATGTGAAAAATGACTTTTGCGGATTCCATCAAATGTCGACTTTATGAGGCACCCTGAGCCATAAAAAATAGTTTTTACGTCGGTGTAACTTTCGACAGAATTATCCGATTGGATTGCCCTTTGGCAGACTTCATATGGATGTAAAAAAAGGACGGGTTCGTTATTCATATTTAAAAAAATTTAATAGACGAAAATTGTGCTCTCAAAAAAATCTACGAATTTGTTATTATTCACTTTTTGATAGGACAAACAAATATTAAAAACAAAATTTTTTGGGTCAAGCCGAAAAAGAGCTACAAATTTGTTATGAACCACTTTTTCATGGACGTGTTTATATTTTAATCGAAACTGGAAACTTTCAAAAAATTTTATATTTTCAAGAAAAAATATCTCTGAGGTGAAAAAACCAAATATCCGGTAAATTCTGCGTCACTTTGTTCTTCCAAAATAACGAGTTTGAACTTTTATTGTGATTTTGAAGTAATGATAAAGAAATTAAGTGTGTTAATGTATTTTTTACCATACCCTTCTATCTTTGTGCAAATAAATTAAAAATTGTTACACAATAGCGTTCTTGCATTAAAATATTCACAATTGTAGTTTTTTATTAAAACAAATACAAAAATATAGATATCTTTCAGGAATACGTCGCAAACTTTAATTTGACAATTTACGTTGGTATTTAAGTATACATAACTGACATTCAAACAAGATATGTGCGTTTTTTTGTTTACTTGGCGGCGACTCACTAACGCAAATAATTTATAAGCTGCAACCAACTTATACAACATAACGTGGAGTAATAGAATTCTACTTTTACTATTTTTAATAAATTTTCAACTCCAAAATATCATAAAGATATTTTCTTTTTCACAGAAATATCAGCAAGTATGCCGCCCAAGGAAAGGGACTTTCTGACGAATTTCGGGATGAGTAGTGAACATGCAGATCATCAAGGTAACCCTAGTAAAAAATAAAAATTGATAGGGGAATAGTAATAAACAGTTTGAAATTATTATTAATCTCTTGAACCAAAAAATATTCTACGCGCATTAAACCTTATTCCCAATGTTCGAAAGGAAAATTGTCTTGAAAATAAAACCGTACCGGAATTTTATTTTTTCGTCAAGCACATTTTTGTAGGCTCATTCCCTTATTCTCCTGCGGAGTAGAACCTTTGAAAAATTAAAGAAGGAACAGTATAATCCAATAATGCTTTCTCATAATAAATTTCCAAAAAATTGGAGGGATCAATGTAAAAAATAAATAAAATTTGAAGCAGCGAACTATTTTATGAAACCAATAATGCACAAATGCATATCAAAAAAACTTCACTCAACAAACATCTGCAAATTCCCTTGATATATTTAAAATTGCTTGAAATCCAAATCCTCCGGAATGTTTCAAAATCCCCTGATACCTCTGGAAATATTTTAAATCGACTAAAGTCCATGCAAATCTCTTGAAATAAAATAAATTCATTAACCAGAATTCTCTAGGAATTCACTGAAATCCCGCAAAATTTCTTGAAATTCCTGAAAATCGTAAACCATTCGAATCTTTGAGGGTTACTAAAACATTTCATATGATAAATTTTGACAGCTTTCTCTGCAGAGGATCCTGCCTACACTTATTATGAACTGATTTCTCACCCTAATAGTTTAATAAAAGAATTATCTGGGATTTGCGTTAAGTATAATTTGTTGGTTTTTTGGTTCTAATCATCATTTTAATCACAATTTTTAACCATCATTCAAAGCTGAACGGCACCTTGAAAGATATTGACTAGAGCTGACTAGTCAACTTGTTCTAGAAAGAATATGACCACTCCCCTGATTGAAATATGGACCAATGGATCCATTTATACATCGAGGGTTAATGAAATAGCAACGTACGATAACAAAATTTAGTCCTGTTTTTTTTTTGCAGTGGAAATACCACAGTTCCAATGCTTACCTAAGGGCAGGTCCATTCCTGATGTTCCTGAAACCGGACCTTCTTCTTCTACTTCTGAAAGAAATAATTTTCCTGAGAAGTCTCTTTCTCTTGCCGGTCCTTGTCTTCGTGCCAGGTCCAAATCTCCTCCTGCAAGAGCTAATTCTCCTGTCAGGTCCATAGCTCTACCTATAAGGCTTCCTTCTCCTGACGGACATGGTTGTTGTCTTGAACAACTTCAATTAATTCGGCTAATTCCCGTTAAGAATCAGTGCCTGATATTCGAACTTCGGAAATACACTTTTCCTGTCGATACATCAATTAGAATTAAAACAGGAAAGAGTTCCTATGGGCCTGTACCGAAGCAAGAAATGATTGTATTATCAACATCCGTTGGTGATATCTTTGCAATAGTGGAGGGACCTAATGTTCTTGCTGGAATATATAGAAATTATGATGAAAGAAAAAAAAGGGCAAAAATAAACATGCAAAGCGGCAGAGTTACCCAACTGACCAAAGAAGAAATCAATGAAACTCCAGTTGGTAGCCATCGTACAATCATGATGAACTATAGAGTAAAGTATCTAAACCCTCAAATAAATACACCTTTACACCGTTTATTTTAACAGATGTGATATTGAATAAGAACACAGATATGTAATATTGTTTTTAATACAAGTCGAATTAAGATTTCACATGTAACTGGTAATGACATAAAAAGTGAATGTGTTATGGTAGTTAAGGCTTCAATCTTTCATCAGTGCTCTAGCTAGTATTTTTGGGAAGACATAACAAAATCCGATAAAAAATATAAAAATTAGCTTCTTGACCTCCTAGTACATTTCTAGCCTTCTCATCATTCCCTTCAGCGCTTCTTCCTTTTTCGCTAATAGCAGAATATCGTCAGCACCTGCTAGCGTTCTAAATCTCTTTCCTCCTACCACTTTTCCATTCTGATTCCTTTTTCCTGTATATCCACCACTTCCTCTCCCTGTGCCTTTCTTCCTCAATTGTGTTTTCCTCCCTATGATTATCCCTCCTTCGCTCTCCCTTTCTTGCTTGCCTTTTTTGCCTTCTGTAGTAACTATCTAAAGTTACTCGGGAGTTACCATTCGATTTGTTCCCACTCTTTTTTTCCGACCCTTGTTTCTATTGAACACGCCACAGCAAAAGTTTCGATGTAACTCCGGAATTCCTTATCTTTCTTTTCAATTCTCGCCACATTCCAGAACAAACCTCGCAAAGTCGTCCCAAACTAACTGCTTTCCCTCAATCCTCATTTTCTCATACTCGACCTTTACCTCCTTTCCGTCCCTTCTTCAATGTTGCCAAGTCAGGGGGTTTTGCACTATATTTAGGGAGTTTTTGGGCCTTCAGTGGGGATTTTAGTGAAAAAAATCCTTTAGTGGGAAAACTAAGTGGTTTTTTTTCTATAGTTTCTTTCTACTTGTATTCATCACTCCTCAAAATATTTTCTGATTCTACTGTTAAAATAGACAAGAGACATATGAATTTGAATTACTATATCTAACTCGGTTGAAAGCGAAACTATACAAACATTTTTTTCAAGACAGAAAGATTGTGAAATTCTCCAATTTTTTACCCCGACTTCAACTTTAATGTAAGCTGTTGAATATATTGCCAGGTAAATCCCTGTCCATTGCGTGTCATATACGTATGCGCGCCTGTTACGAAGTCTCTCGAAAATCCCCGATTCCGCTTCTATCACTAAATAAATTATCGTTATATCAACTGAGTTATATTTATTATACTGTCCACAATCTCTATAGATCCTACAGTAGGGTGGGCCGAATTTCACGAAAGTTTCCGAATCGAATCGTAATAGCGCGGAAAAGTTGCTACTCGTCGCCCTGATCACAATGAATCTTTTTTTTTAAATCGGACCATATCTTCCGGTCGCACATCTCATTCAAAGTTTCAAAAAATCATTACAAATTCAACACGTTTTGGGATTTTTTCTTAGTAAGATAAGGGGAATGTTTCTGGTGGTAATGTAGGAAATTCTTTCTTGGCAATGAAGCCACTTATGCAATCTGCATCGTACTTCTCAGGGAGAATAGGAGGACAGGTAAGTGTAACTGCACTCCAGTCAATCATTTCCGTGTAGTCTGTAGCTTTGAAATTAATTTGTGGTACTTTCAATTGTCTTATAGTTTTGTGGTTGTCTGTCAGTTTTGCAGCAGATTTTCTGGATGGGCAAAATATCCGTTGGTTTGGATGACAGTATCAACAACACGCCTGAGATGTTCTGGTAAGTACCTTGACAGCTGAATTGCTTTATACAAATGTTTAGGTCCACCTTCAAGAAGTGGGTTTGTTTTTATAGTGAACCACAATGATGCCTAAACTTTCACTATGAAAGTTGTAATGTGGATTAGCTCTGCTGAAGGTTTTTTAGAGGATATGAAGAGTTAAAGATACGTATGGAGACGGCGATTTGTCAAGCTCAGCTGAGAGGGCAGCACCGTGAGTGGTGATGTACCTTGTACACCAGAACAAGGCATTATCTAAGGTTTCCTTAGTTTTTTGTTATTTGGAAAGCGATTTGCTCCTTTATTTGTACACCGAAATGCCACATGCAGACCTGGCATTTCGAAAATAGTGCTTGAAGCAAACACCTCAAAGCTGCGTTATGAAGGACTGATATAATTCGAATAGCAGACGTTACCACCGTTGGAACCGTCGTCTTGTGTATCACCAGGCGCACTAGCGACCCTAGCGGCCGCAAGTGTCATTCGCCGTCCCCATTGGCAGCAGTCAGCCAACGAGAGTGATTCAAAGGCCCTGGTTCACAATTTGCAAGATCTGGACGACAGGTGCCAGAGCTGATAGCTTGACATATCTCAAACAAGTACTGTTGGCAAGTACAAGTACAAGTACAAGCTTCTTGGTCCCTCAGTTTTGCCATCCAGTTTTTCAACTAAGTGTCTTAAAGGTAGTTCATTGAAGTGTAGAAGGCAAACAGACCACTGAAGAGGTCGTTTAAGGGATAACTCTAAAATTCTAATGACACCCCCTTTCCAGCCAGTATTAGGATTCGTACCGTCACTTCCAACGATGTGAACGTCAGATTGGTCGATACCTTTAGCATTAGCTTCATCAAGGATACTAGAGGCAATATCCTTGGCAGTTTTTGAAACGGGTACAGTGTAAAAGAGAAAGACGGAGCCTGGTTCCTCAATTACTGAAATGTGCTCCTCTTTCGTGAGCTTCCTATACTTTTTAAAGTTTTTCGTCTCAATTACAAGAGTGTCATCTGAGCGCCCATCGAAGTATAGGCCTCTAGGATGCACTTCAGCTTTCTCTAACTGCTCATTCCTTAAGTTACTCTGAACTAGAGACTTCGCCGTCTTATTTTGTTTTTGTCAATAACCTGTGATTTGTTTGTTTCAGATATTTGGCCCAAGTCGGAGAGAATACTGGAGGCGATAGCTGCCGTTGCCCTGTCTGATACACCGTACCTGTCGCCAGCAAGAGCAGTATTGGCAAGCACTGTTCTCATTTGAGTCCCAGAGAATGATTTGAAGTTAATATGAAACTCTGTGTCCTTTTTTCCGTGAACATTATCTGTTTCTTCTATTTCAGAATCTGAGGTAATGTTGGCTGTAGTCTTAGAAGAACTAGCACCCTCTTGTCTTATTTGTTTTTCTTTCCTTGCCGACCTCTTTTGAATCTTTTCACTCTCCTTTTGGTGCTGCCGCTGTGCGTAAAGAAATTTCCTTTCTATCACAGAAACTTTCCTGTTGACAGGGCAAGAACAGTCGATTGTAACCGGCTGATCACAGCTACATTTATCTATTGTTCTGTTGCAATCACACTGAAGGTACATTTTGCACTTGCAGGAACATACGTCAAATAAAGTTTTTTGACAGTCAGAAATGTATTGTGTGTACTCCTTCTGTTTTTCCAGGTATTTTTTGTCCCTGTTTAACTTTTTATGGGCGTGGTAATACTTATCGTGAAGAGTTTTGATAAGTTGTATAATTCTCGTGCGAGAGACCCTTGGCAAAGATGCCTTAGTGTAAATGGACTCTATATCATCAGCAACGACATTAGCTACTGCAGAGAAGCTGACCTCCTGTTTTGGACTGGCCGAAGCCAGGGCTAAAGAATATCGAACATGCTGGCAGTGTAGCAAAACATCAGCCTGCGAAGGAAGAATCTGTTTGTTCAGACTTTTAGGCGGTCCAAATAAAGGACAATGAAATTTTTGACCATACGTCCTCGACGTCATTGTCAATCAAACCCCTTTTCTAATCAACACTAAAATGCGACTCGCCACCGTCACCCCTCGAGAAAACAGTCTCGCTCGCCTTCGACACGTGACGCGTTTTTCTCTTGTTCGGATACAGCGATATAAACAAAAGAAAAACGCTTTTAACGGCTCAGTCGACCGCTCCAGCACAATTCACACGAGGAAAACAACGACCGTAAAATGGCTCTTTTTTATGATATTTGCCACCCTCCCTCCACCCTCACAGGAGAGGGAAAGGGGAAGGGAAATGTTGTTTTTAGTCAAAAGATATTTAGAAGAGGTCAGTTACCGATTTTGAACGAAATTCGATCACTGTAACTTACTAAGAAAAAGTCCCAAAACGTGTTCAATTTTTTACGATTTTTCGAAACTTTGGACGCGATGTGCGACCGGAATATATGCTCCGATTTAAAAAAAAAAATGCATTGTGATCAGGTCGACGAGTAACAAATTTTCCGCGCTATTACGATTCGAATCGGAAACTTTCGTGCTCCAGGAGATGGAAGTGAACATCAAGGAGGATTTATTAACAATTATGCTATTATACAGTCTTCCTCCAAACTTCGAGTATTTTCGGCCAGAAAATCATCGCAGTGGGGAAATGATTCGGAAGCCATGTTGCCAAGTGGCGCCAATGACGATCACTATAAGAAACCTGGGGTAAAGGGTGAGAAACCGAGTTCAGGAAAACAGGAACAATAGCCTTCAATTTAAGTGTCATAAGGGTGAAGCAAAAATCGAGAAGTTGTCAAGAAATGCGAACAAACTAGGTAACTGCACCGTTTGCTAGTATCAAAAATTCAGTATAGGATATCCGGTCTTCCGGACACCCTGACCATTCGGAGTCTATTAAACCTTCAAGTTATTTTAAAACTGTATCGTACTTCAAACACAATTTCGATGTTCCGCGAAGATGTCAATGAATAATTTTAGCTGCAGTCCAGTTTTCTCGTCCATTTGAATTATTGAATTGGCTTAAATAAATCGCTTCATGGGCTATAATTGAGCCTCGTTCTACCAGCCAAGTACATCAGCCATTAGTCCAGCCTGTTTTGAGCGATTTTTTCTTTCTGAATATTTCAGGCAGAATCTTTGCTGAAGTTTTTGGAACCTACATGAAAATGTCTTCTTCGATGTCCCAGTTCAAGAAAGCTACTGGCACATCTAATTGACGAAAAATCAGATTATTATACAAGGTGGTGTTTCGGATTTCAATCGTGTGCAAAACTTCGAATCTTGCGGACATTTCGTGAACATTGCAGTTTACTTCTTCAGGGCTAATCTGAAACTTCAGTTTCTGGTTAGCCCCACCCACCGTGGAGACTGGTCGAACTTGATTGGCCAATCAAGTCTTTCTTCAAAAGCCCGGGAGGAACGGGAAGCCAAATCAGATAGGTATTACATATATTCATTGTCCTAACTGATGTTATTGAAGCCTACATAGTTGAAAATTAAAAAATTTAAACGATTGTGATAGAACATTTATTAACACACAAATTTTTAATACAAATTCGTAAAATTTGAACAAATTTAAATTGCAAACCTCGAAATCACATATTTTCAAAGTTAAACTTTTAAAATCCTACAATGTTTAATGTCTGAACAATTTGCGAATATTGAAATCGCAAGTCAGACTATTACAAAATTTTTAATGAAAAGTCCATTTAGAAAAAATTGTCCACTTTCAAAGGAAGTTTAGATTCATTCAGTTTTGTATGTGTCCTATTTGAAATTATTCCATTCAGAACGCTTTTCGAATAATTAAATTTGAGGGCTTAGAAGTGGAAATGATTCAATTTCTAACAGAAATCTCCTTAACTCTAATTAAAAAAACTGATCCAGTCACTTTAAATGACACTTTACGTTACAAGAAATGGTTTAACTTTAAATTCCTACGGTTACAATTTAAAAAGTGTCAAGCCATTGAAAGCTTGTCAAAGATTGTCTAATTTTTGAGCTTTTAAAATCTTATTTATTTTATGTTGAAACTGTTCCTGCCTGTTTTAAATAAAAAAACATTAGTTTCATTCACAAATAATCTCGGCGCTCATTTTGTAATGAAAAAAAAGATGATCTGATTTTTTAATCATTTAATTATATATAGAACTTGGTTATAACAAATAAGACGATTAGGAAATTTATCATTTATATACTTTTAGTGCATATGCATTTATTTGTACATATGATAAGTTTATATAAGTTATTTGTGCCAATCTAGAAAATACATTGTTAGAAATGCCTGATTTACTTTCCTTCTTTAGATGGGTTTTTGGGAGACAAGTATTTTCAAATATGCCTTAAGGAGTCTCTGCATAATTTAATCAGGTATGACTAAAAAAACCTGAAAATCTGATAAAAACGGTGACCTGTAGATTTAAATCCGACATTGGATTACAAATGATATTACACATTTGTGTTTTTATCTGATATTACATCTTATTTTAACATTTTGTTTAAATTAGCGGTGTAGAGGATTATTTACTTGAGGATTTAGATTCTGTACTCTAAAGCTGTTTATGATTGTGCGTTGGACACCTACTGGAATTTCATTTATTTCTTCTTTGGTCAGTTGGGAAACTCTGCCGCTTTGCATGTTTATTTTCGCCCGTTTATGGGTTTCATGAGAATTTCTATATATTCCAGCAAGAACATTATGATTCTCCAGTATTGCAAAGACATCACCATCGGATGTTGATAATACAATTTTTTCTCGAATTGGCATAGGTTCATACAATTTCCTTCCTACAAACATTTTAAGTAATGCATCGGCAGGGAAAGAATATCTTCGAAGTTCGAATATCTGACGATGATTCTTAAAGGAAATAAGTCGAATAAATTCGAGTTGTTCAATTCCACAACCATGTCCGTCAGGAGAAGGAAGCCTTATAGGTAGAGCTAAGGACCTCACAGGAGAATTAGCTCTTGCAGAAGGAGATCTGGACCTGGCGCGAATAGAAGGATCGGCAGGAGGCTTGCTCGGAAAAATATTCCTTTCAGAAGTAGAAGAAGGTCCGGCTCGAGGAACATCAGGAATGGGCTCTCCATTCTCAAACTGTGATATTATCACTGCAACAAAAAAGGCAGGAATTAGGGCAGTGGTCATATTTTCGTGAGAACAACTTGGCTAGTCAGCTCTAGTCAACATATTTTAAGGCCAGGCTTTAGTTGCGCCCTGATTGGGATAAAAGAACGAGCAAATTCTACTTAACTGTAAACCGCAGATAAATTCTTATTGGGCTATTAGGGGGTTTTTACGTCATTTTTTTCGAGAATAAGGTTCCATGAGTGTAGAATATATCGTAGTTCAAGAAATTAATAACTTTTACGCAGTTTATTAACTAACACTTCCGCTATCAATTTTTATTTATACGACGGTTACCTTGATCATCCGGATGTTCACTTCTCATCCCAAAATTTGATAGAAAGTCCCTTTCTTTGGGCGGCATACCTGCTGATATTTCTGTGGGAAAAAATATATAATAATTCATTTTTGAACTGAAAAATGTATTTATAATAGTAAAAATGCAGCTCGATTACTCCATTTGATGTCGTTTAAGTTGGTTGCATAGTATCAATGATTCGCGGTGGTGAATCGCCGCCAAGTGAAAAAGCGCGCATATTTTGCCAAGCACGTCTGAAAGATATCTAAATTTTTGTATTTGATTCAATAAGAAACCTACAATCGTTTTTTCCACTTCAGAGATATTTTTTCTTGTAAATGTAGAAACTTGTGAAAATTCTAAGTTTTAAGGCGAAAAATTTCATGTTTCAGCTTTAAAACTTGAAAATTCAGCAAAGAGTGATCAAAAATTAAGTTTTTCAGGCATACTGGTTTTATTAAAAAACCTATGAAACACTGATTAAAATAAGTGAACCCTGAACATCTGTTATTTCAACTTAAGAATATCAGATAATTTTTGTTGAAAGTAAACGTATGTATATACATTATCCTACATTGAGATACAGTTTTTTAACAACTGTTAGCAATGCTACGCGAAGGCGCATTTCTTCTTCCAAATTTAATTTACTGATAGCCTCATAAAATATCAGATTCTTAGTGGATTCCGAGATGGAGATTTATGCCAAGGCAGAAAAAACTTTTTTAATTAAATGAAATTTTAGATAAATATCCAGTATTAGGATACTATGCGGGTAATAAACCTGTGACAAAAAAATGTACCGGTCGCATTTGGAAGTAAATGTTTTACAAAACAGAGCGTAGATATAATGTTAAATCTAAAATTGGTTTAAAAGAAATCCATAAATCCAGTGTCCAGTGTGACAATTGACAGAAAGAAAACCTAAAAACATTTTTTTTTTTAAATTATACATATTATTATACTATTATATTTACCAATTGAACTAATGATGATTGCCACAGTGAACCCCAAAGTATAAACGACCTTCATTTTTTCCAAGTACAAGAAAATGATTTTAATGTATTGAAAAGACTTTCGTCAGCACTGTACGAAAGGAATATTCTAGTACTTCATTATAAATTACATAGTACATCATATATTCGTTATCTTGTAGGTTATAGGCATCAATTCTATCATTCTGAGGTGTTTACATTGCATGAGAGTCAGCTTTGAAGATAAAAATTTAATTACTAAACTCGTTAATGTTGAGGTACAACATTCTATGAGTCTTGCATTTTTCTAGAAGCATATCACGTGATAAATTATCTTCAAAAAAATCAGAAATATCTTCACTGGAAGTAATTTAACGTAGAATTTTATAAGCTTTCTGTAAGATTTACAAACAAATGTCTAGCGTTATTTTCAATTTAGTAATCGTGTTTCTAAGTCGTCAGTAGAGCGTGAACAAAGGTAGCGCAAACAAAAGAAAAACTACTTGCGAAAAACACACAAAAAGGAGAGAAAAAAACGAAACTAAAGTATCCTAATTAAACGGTCAAATCCTTCCTTCAATACTTGGACCATAACCAAAATAGCGGAAGGAATAACAAAGTTCAATCAAGTTGAACGAGAAAAAAAATATCACTTAATGCTAACAAGACACTTCATGTGTGAAACCAAACCCGAAAACAGATGAATATCACTAGATCATATAAGCTCTTTGCGTATGAAGTGAATACACAAAATATTTGAACATCAGCAAAAATTGCGAGAAGACAATTTACGTTTGAAGCTGAATAAGAAAACAAATGAATATCACGCACAGCCTAAAATAGTACGTGCGACGCTTAGCAAGAAAATAAATGAATATTCCGTAATGTCTAAAAACACAATGTTCAAATATATAGAATCAAAAAAAATTAACAGTTAACCCTACGGCATGCTAATATTTTATAAAAAAATATTTCACTTTACAGTTGTTGCCGCCACCATTTTTATTTGAAGTACGTACCAAACATCCAACACAGCCAAGGTGAAAAAAGCGTTCAATGCTGTTATTGTTTTGAGGCATTGCACAAAAATGTATTACCCCAACACATTAGGATATCGCATATCAGTAAAACTGATTTAATTTGCAAACTTTGTAATGCCGTTTACACGAATGCTGGTTCTCTACGATCATGGAGAGAGGCCTTTTCACACTAAAAATATTGCCTTTGAAGTTTCAATTGATCTTGTTATCGATCCTACCGATATTTGCTAATTAGAGAATGCTACTGACGGAGAAAAGATGGTAGAACTTAGTCTTGATGAAATTGAAGGCGACCCCTCTGCTGAAAGT
>CAKNXH010083079.1:4897-50242 GCA_932178445.1 Andricus quercusramuli
TTGAAAAATGTAAATTTCCATTGTGGAGGTGCTAGCTTGACGGACCTTGGAAAATCACAATGCTACAATCTCAATTATTTTAAAGTCTTCAATTTTTTTAACTTTAACAACCATTCAATGAAATTTTTTATTCTGATATGAGCAAATTTGAGGTAAGTTTTTGATAAAAAGATCGATTTTAACCAAATAGTTGAATTTTTAACAAAATTGTTTAATTTTCAACCAAATGATCGAATTTTTAATGAAAAAGATTAAACTTCAAACAAAAACAGCTGAATTTTCAACGAAATAATTTAATTTTTCAGGCGAGAGTTCAATTCTCAACTAAAAAGGTGAATTTTGAATCCGAAATGAAGAATTTTTTGTTGTTTTTTGTTCAACAAGTTCGTTGAATTATTAACAGAATACTGGAATTTTCTACTTAAAAAACCAATTTTCATCGAAATAGTTGGATTTTGGAATAAAAAATACTGAGCTTCGAACAAAAAGAGAGTTGAGTTTTTAACAGGAAAAGATAAATTTTTCAAAAAGCTGAATTCTCAATTCGCAAAAATTAAATAGTTGACATTTTGCCTCCCCCCCCAAAAAAATCGAATTTTCAACAAAATATAGTTTAATTTTTCACATATTCTTATTTCAAGTAATAAGATAAATTAAAAAAAGAAGTTTTTAAAAAAATACTTGATTACTGGAATTTTCTACTATGAAGAATCAATGTTGAACCAAATAGTCAGAATTCGAAAAACAAAACGTATTAAGCATCAACCAAAGACATTTCAAGAAAATAGTTAAATTTTCAACCAAATAGTTGAATTTTCTAGAGAGGAAAATTAAATTTTCAAAAAAGTAGTTGAATTTATGACCCAGTAGTTGAATTTTCATCCTAAAAAGACGAATTCCTAACGAAAACGACGAATTTTCAACTAAGAATATTAATTTTCTACAAAAAAAAAAATAAATTTTCAACAAAATACATGAATTTTTTATTAAAGAGTTGAATTTTCTACTAGAAAAATAAGTTTTCAACTGAATAGTTAAATTTTCAAAAAGACTAAAAACAACTAAAAAAACAATGAAAAATCGTGCTAAGTTTTCAACAAGAAAAGGTAAATTAAAAAAAAAGCTGAATTCTCAACGAAAAATTAATTAGTTTATATGAATTTTCAATAAGATAGTTCATCTTTTAACCAAAAAGTATGAATTTGTTACAAAATATTTCAATACTGGAATTTTCTTCTACAAAAATTACTTTCCAAACAAATAGTCGAATTTTGAAACAAAAAAATTAAATGGTTGATATTTCAGCCAAAAATAAAAGAATAAAAAAATAGTTACATTTTTAAACAATGAGTTGCATTTTCAGAAAATAAAAATTAAATTTCCAACAATATACTTTAATTTTTGACCGAAAAGGTAAATTTTCATCCTACCAAGATAAATTCTTCGCCTAAGCGACGAATTTTTAACCCATACGATTTATTTTCTATCAAGAAAGAAGAATTTCGGAAAAATAAATGAATTTTCAAATAAATAGTAGAATTTTTGATTGAAAACGATAAATTTCTGGTAAAAAAAAATCAACAATATAATTTAATTTTCAACGAAAGAGATGAATTTTCAACTTGAAGAATGAATGTGGTAATGAAATAAATAATGATTTGAAAAAATTGAATAGTTAGTACTTCAATGAAAAAAAAGAATTAAAAAAAAAACTATTCAATTTTTGACCAAAGAATTGAATTTTGAAAAAAATTAAATATCTAAGAAAATAGTTGAATTTTTCACCGAATAGTTGAGTTTTTATCCTGCAAAGATTAATTCTTAATCAAAACGACGAATTTTTAAACAAGAGAATTAATTTTTCACACAAAATGACAAACTTTCAACAAAATATATGAATTTTTGAATGGATAGTTGAATTTTCGATAAAAAAAAAATAAAAAATCCACAAAATAATTTAATTTTGGACCAAAGAGATGAAAGAAAAAAAATCTCATCCCTATTGTTCAACTTTCAAGTCAAAATACGAATTTTTCGTAAAAAAGTTGCATTTTCAGCTCGATAATATGAATTTCAACCAGAAAGATTAGTTTTCTATCAGTGGAGACGAATTTCTATCTAAAGCAGATCAGTTTTAACAAAAAATAGAAAAGTTACATTTTCAGGTGAAAAATTAATTTCAAATAAAAAGAAAATTTAAGAAATCAATTTTCAGTGAAAAATGAAATACTCACATCTTCAGTTGAACAAATAAATTTGAACAAAAAACTGAGTTCCAAACTAATTAGATGAATTCTCAACGGAAAATAAAATATTTGTTATTTCAACAAAAAAAAAGAAAAAATGAAACCAGAAAAAAAAGAATTTTTGACCCAAGATTTGAAATTTTTTAAATAATTGAATTCTCAAAAAAATTTTTGAATTTTTGATAAAAAATTTGAATTTTCATCCTACGAAGATGAATTCCTAATCAAAACGACGAATTTTCAACCAAGAAGAATAATTTTCTACTAAAAAAGACAAATTTCCAACAAAATACATGAATTTTTGAATAATTTGTAGAATTTTCGACTAAAATGATACATATTTTCTAGAAAAAATTCAACAAAATAATTGAATTTTCAACAGAAGAGATTAATTTTCAATTTCAATAATGAATCTTCAACAACAAAAAAAGTAGAATTTTCAACAGAAAAGTTCAACTGTGAACCCAGATATGAAATTTGCTAACCAAAAGACGAATTTTCGACAAATAAAGATTTTCCAGTCAAGAAAGAAAAAAAATCTCATCCAAGTTAATCAACTTTCAAGACAAAACATAAATTCATGTAAAAAAATTGCACTTTCAACTTGATAATATCAATTTCAACAAAAAAGATTAGTTTTTTACCAATAAAGGCGAATTTTTAATCAATTTGAATAGAAAAATTGAAAAATTACATTTTCAGGTAAAAAATTAATTCTCAATTGAAAAAAAATTTGCAATGAAATAATTAAATCTTCAACGAAACGTTGAACCTTCAAACAAAAAAATAAATTTTTATCACAGTCGTTCCACTCTTACCCAAGCAGTTGAATTTTAAATTTCAAAAAGTCTATTTTTAACGAAAAATGAAATATGTCATCTTCAGTTAACAAAATTAATTTCTTGACAAAAAAATGAGTTTTTAACAAAGTAGTTGAACTTTCAACGAACGAGATGAATTTTCAACCAAAATCTTGAATCTTCAACTTAAATAGATAAATTTTCAATTAAAAAAATTAATTTTCAATCCAAGGAAAAAAACTGGTTTTTAACCACAAAGCTGAATTCTCAACGAAAAATTAAATAGGTGATACTTCAAGCAGAAAAAATATTTAAAACCAAATATTTGATTTGAAAAAAAATTTGATTTTCTTTAAAATAGTTGAATTTTTGAACAAATAGTTGAATTTTCATCCTACAAAGATAAATTCTTGACCAAAACGACGAATTTTCACCCCCATACGATATATTCTCTATCAAAAAGAATAATTTCGGAAAAATAAATGAATTTTCAAATAAATAGTAGAATTTTTGATTGAAGAGAATAATTTTCTACCAAAAAAGACCAAAATAAATGCATTTTCGAATTAGCAGTTGAATTTTCAATTGAAAAAATAAATTTGCAGTAAAAAAAAATTTTCTTTTTAAATAAATTCCTTTTCACCAAAGATATGAATTTTCAATGAAAGTGATGAATCTTTGGTTAAAAAAAAAGGAATTTCTAACAAAGTAGTTAAAATATCAACCCAGATATAGAATTTTTTAACCAAAATACGAATATTCAACGAATGAAGATTTTTTAATCGAAAAGGAAAAAAAATGTTATCCAAATTGTTCAACTTTCAAGCCAAGAGAGGAGTTTTATTGTAAAACAGTTTCATTTTCAACTCAATTATGTAAATTTTAACAAAAAATGTAAAAGTTATATTTTGAGATGAAAAAATTAATTTTGAATAAATTTTTTTTTTCAAAGAACAGTTAACTTTTCAACCAAAGCGTTGAACCTTTCAACAAAAATATTAGTTTTTAGCAAAGCGGTTTCACTCTTACCCAGGTGGTTATATTTTAAATTAAAAAAATCAATTTTTAGTTAATAATGGACTAGTTAAATCTTCAGGTAAAAAAATTAATTTTTAATAACAAAAAAATGAGTTTTCAATAGAGTTGTGAAACTTTCAATCAACGAGATGAATTTTCAGGAAAAAAGATGGATCTTTAAGTGAAATAGGTAAATTTACGATTATAAAAAGAATAATTTTCAACAAAAAAATCGAATATTGCACCAAAAATCTCAATTTTCAACTAAAATGATGAATTTTCGAAAAAAAGTGGTAAACCTTTAGGCAAACGAATTAATTTTGTACTTAAAAATATGAATTCTGAATGAATAATTTAATAGTAGATATTTGTAACAGAAATGATGACTTTTTACTAAAAATATATAATCATCAGAAAAAAGCAATCGAAAAAATAAATAAATAAAGGGCAAATATATTACGAAGAAAAAAATTATGTAAGGGTAGCCAAAAAGTTCATTCTCAAAATTCCCTAACACTGTCCAATATTTAATTTTCCCTGAGCATTAATATTTAAATAACAGAATCTTCATCTATATCCAAACTTTTTATTTTTTTCGTTCAGGAGAAAAAAAAAACTTTTTTTCTTGAAGGGACAATTCCAGGACAATGAGCAAAATTTGAGGACTTTTCCAGGTTTTCAAGGACTTGCAGGAGGCTAGACATCCTGTATAACTTTAAAACATAAAAAAAAATTTAAACAAGTTTATTAGGTCAGTCTCGTTCAAATTTGAATTTTTCAGTATTTCCTGATGAAATAGTGCGAAGTCATTTACCAGCTGATAATAACCGACTGATACAATTTCAGGGCAAGGACGCTTTCATAGGCTGACGATCTCATATTGTCAAAATAGATTCAAGAACATCTCTATCGAGACAGAAAAATAGGAAATACAAAAATGAAAAAACATTTTTAGTAAATAATATTTTTATTTTGAAAATCTGGTTTCCAAATGTTGAAAACAATTATTTTGCGTAAAAGGTTTTTTTTTTTAATAAAAGGTACATTGTAATATACAATCGAAAATTTTTTGACCACTGGAAATTCTTTCAATATTCTCTAATAATCCAAATTCAGGGTGGCTGTTTGATTCAAAGAAAAAAATTTCCGGTCATTTCCCGGTTTTTTCCCGGTCAATAAAATTAAAAAAGTCGAAATCTAAAGCCAAATAAAAATTTTAAACTTTTATCAAATGTAGAATTCGAAAAATATAAATCCACGTTATCATTTTTAATGCTCTGAATTAAAGAATCATGCAAGGAATTAAAATTTTTCTGAAAATTATATCATTTTAAAAAATTTCAAAAAAGAAACATTGAAAATTAAACAATTACATTTTTCAATAAACTGAACACTTCCTAACTTGACAATTGAATTCTTTTCATCTTAAATAGTTTAAAAATCCCCAAAATGTTAGAAAATTTCATTAAAAATTTTTTTAAACATCTACATAGTGTTTTACATTTTCTGAAATTTGAATTTGTTAAAAAAAATGTCAGACCTTCTAAACATCTTTTGGAATGATTTGAATTTTTCTCACAACTTTTTCTACAAATTGTTTTTAAATCCTGCCAAATGAAAAAAATGCCCCTAAAATTGCCTATATTCATTTTTGATAATTTTGTAAATCTTTCTAAATGTTTCTAAATATTCTTCTAAAATTATTTTTTTTTTTAAATTACTAATCATCTTAAATTTTCCTATAAAATGCTTTTTATTTTTCTGAAGCCTTTTAAAATTCTTTAAAAGCTTCTAAATTTTTTGTTCGAAATCTGCAAAATATATATTTTGTTTTAAATTAGGCCGTGGGCTATTTGCAATTCAAATTTTGAATTAATTTTGAATTTTTTAAAAACTTCTAAACATCTATTTTTTTCTGATAATAATAGGAGTTAAATTGTTAATTACACATCAAAATTCAACAGTTTGACTAACAAATTAAATTTTTTTGAATAGAATAATTAAAATTGTAACTTTCCAAGTTTGTTTTTTTTGTTTAGTTTTGAATATATAATTTATAATTACTGCTTTTAAATGAACATTCAGATATTTCTAAATATTAAGTGATTGTTCATTTTCTTATTCAGAAAATTTCAAACGAAATGATTCAAAAATGAAATATTTTAGACTAAAATAATATTAAAAAATTAATATTTGAAAATTAATAAAAGCCTTGAATTACTGAAATATTTTTTTGAAAGTTATTTCAAAATTAAAAATAGTTCATGAATTTTTAATCTGGCTTATAATTTTGTTTAACTAACAAAACTTTCCAATTAAAACAGTTCAATTTTTCCCGTTAAAATCTGGAAATTCTGAAATTGTGAACTGATTCCGAATAATCTTGTAAAATCAATTTATCTATGGCTTTTTAAATCTTAAAGTTTAGTTCAATTTCAAAAATCATAAATTAATTTATATTCATATTTAATAAACTGAAAAATCTTCTATGAAATATCTTCGATTTAAAACGCTTCTAATTTTTAATGGTTAAAGTATATAAAATTGCATTCTAAAAATCTTTAAATTAAAATGTACGCTTGAAAATTAAAAATTTTCAATCGAAAATTTTTGAAGTGAAAAATTGAATTGAAAAAGGTAAAAATTCAAAAAATTATTTAAAAAACGGTTGAAATCAAAGTTGGATAGTTTCTTTTCTGAAAATTTGTAAAATTCCCGGTTAAATTGCAAAATCTTAACTTTTATACATTGTATAGTCAAAATATTTACTAAAATAGAAATCCACGCTATTATTTGGAATTTTATGAATGAAGAATGAATAAAAAATTTATAAATTTCCAACATTATATCATTTTAAGCAATTTCAAACTAAAAAAATTAATTTATACATCAAAATTTGTTTTGAATATTTTTTTAAACATTCTCTTAAAAATTTGTTGCTAAACAAATCATTTCACAATTTTCCAGGAATCTAATAATAATTTTATTATCTTGAAACTCGAATTTTTTTTACAATTTTTTGAAAATCCTGCAAAAGTAAAAAAAATTACCTCAAAATCATTCAGATTCTTTTTTGAAAACTTTTGGAATCTTATTAAATATTTTTTTGAAATTATTTTTTGTCAACAACAAAATTATTGTTAGTTTTTCTAAGAAATCTGATGCAAAATTTTTATTCATTTAAACCTTTCAAAATTTTTCATAATCGTATAAATTTCTTGTCCGAAATTTTCATTTGCCACTCAAAATTTTTTAAAATCTTTTTAAATATTCTTTTGAAATTGATTTTCTAAAATAAAAAATAAATTTAAATTTTCCCAGAAAAATTGATAAATATTTTTATTTTCTTAAAACTTTTGAAGATCCTTCAAAAGCTTCATGATTTTATCTCGAAATTTTCCAAAATCTAAATTTACTTTTTTATTTTGCGAAATCTTTTCCAGTTTTAAATTAAGTTTGGATGTTCTCAAGACTTGTAAATATCTCTCAAACTCGTTCAAATTTCTTCCAAATTGACAATTGTTCATTTGTTAATTATAAATAAAAATTCAGTAATCACACTCACAGATTAAAAATTTGTTAAATAAAAAAATTAAAACTGTTATGTTCAAAGCTTTAATTTAACACTCTGAAATATTAACAATTCAAGGCTTTCTGTTTCAAATAATTCAGTTAAAAATTGTTCAGTTCTTAATATTTGATTCACAATTGCTAATTTTAAACGAAAAGTGAAATATTGCTAGATATTCAAAAAAACGTTTTCCTCAATCAAAAAATTTCAAATTAAATTGGTTAAAAATTGAATATTTTAGATTGAAAAAATATTTGAACAGGATTTGGAATTGAATAAGAGGGTTTAATTTTTCAAATTATTTTTAAATTAAGTATAGTTTATAAAATTTCAGTGGAACTTTAACATTTTTTGAACTTCTGAGGCTTTCAAATTAAATTTTGTTTATTTTTAACGTTAAAATCTGTAAAATTCTTAACTTTGAACAGGTCAGAATCGTCCACCTAAGTCAATTATTGTTCAATTTTCAATAATCGAACTTTTGTGAATTCTTGTATTTTTTTGCAAAGATTGTAATTTTCTACAATAGTTTACATAAAATAAAAAAAATTTTGATAACATCAAACACCAAAATTAAAAAAAAATTTAATTCTGTAATTTTCTGTAATACCTTGTAAATTTTTAAAACAAAGTTAAAAATATTAATGCAATTATATTCAAATTTTCAAATTGTAGAAACATGTACCTTATTGTTAATTTTTTTTACTTTTCAACAAGAAAATATAACAAAAAATTACTTATTTGTATTTAGCTGTATTTTTTGTTAAATAAATTTTAACTTTTCAAATTACATTTTTTTACAAAAAAGTACCTGTTTTATCAAAAAATTACAGTTGTAGAAATGTTGTACTTTCTTGTAAAAATTTTTTCGACAAGGAAAAAACCCAAATAAGTTAAAAAACTTTTAATACTATTGGATGCTAAAGCCATAGAGTTCTATCCTGATATTTAGAAATCAATTAATTTTCGTTTATTTCCGATGACTTTACACATACAAGTGAAATCGAGTGACATTCAAAATTCAAGGTGGAACCTGATGTTTTTAGGGTCACGATATGTTGATTTATTAAAAATTGTTATGGTTTAGATGATCAAACAAATTTTCGTCATGAAACACTTGTTCAATCAAAAATTCATAAACGTGTTTCGTATCTGTTGACCCCGACCTCATTTCTCTCATTATATTTTCTAGTCTGAAGAAAAGCACAATTCATGCCCAAAATGTCATTGCGCTTAAACAGCCATGGCCTTACACCCATAGCAAGTTCAAATAAACGGATAGTACAAGAGCGTGATGCCATAAAAAATTATATTTTTCGAAACCGGAAATCATCTTGAGAAGTAAATTCCTCATTTGTTTACAAATTATTATTATTATTATTAATTATTTTACACTGGCTTTATTATAGACGCCCTAAATCGTGCAGGAAATATTGCCTTGTCAATTAATAATTAATCCAATTAAAAAAAAGATTGCTATGATTTCCAGTGTTATTTAATGTATGTTTTATAAAAATGAAAAATTGGAAAGACTTTAGAATAACATTGAAAAATAAGGATAATTAAACAACAATTTCTCAAATTTGTGGCTGATTCTGATACCAATCCATTTAGAGTATTCAATTTTACTATTAGGAAAAGAAAACAATCCAAAATATTTATAAAAACATTTCTGAAAATTGCTAAAATTCAATACATTCCTTTTTAGAAAAAATTGAATAAAAAGAAAAATTTCATGCAATAAAATTGAGGTACAAAAATGTAAACTCAATTTAAAGAAATCCTAAATTATTCACAAGCAACCCCTGCAGTTTAAAAAGAATCATCATTTTAGTGTCTATATTTAAAATTTAAAATTAAGAAAAAAAAAAAATTTCATTTCATCATGAATAATTGTTGTCAAATAAGCAGGAAAAAGATTTATAAAATAAAATTGAAAAGCAACCTCACTTTTCGCTGTTTTTATTCTGTTATTTTTGTCTCTAATGAGCCGAAAAGTGAGGTGGCTTTAAAATTTTATTTTTTGATTAAGAATCTTTTTCCTGCTTAGTTGGCAGAAATTATTCATGATTAAATTGAATTCTTTTCAATCTTAATTGAAAATTTCATAAAATTTGTTCGAAGAGTCAAAGAGAACATTGCATATAAATTCACAAAAAAGAGAGATGTTGTTTAAAATATTTTTCTCTTCAATGTTTATTCATCATTTGTTCATAAATAAAAAGGCAAAGCAAAGTTAAACATTTCAGGAGAAACCGCAACTTTATAGCATACATCTAAGAGAAAATAGTTATAAACAATAATAAATTGTTTAAACACTCATTTTTATTAACTTGCATTATTATTACCTCACTAAGAGAAGAGTGGGCAAATATTCAAAAATTTCAGAAATAACCGCAACTATCTGGCATTAATGTAGATAAAATAGTTATTAACCATCATAATAAGTTGAAACAATTAATTTTGCTTAACATAAATAATTATTGAGTCACTCCAAGTGAAAAATAGACAAATAGTTAAACATTTCAGAAAAAACCACGAATTTCTACCATCAGGTAAAGAGAATATTATTAACAATAACAATAAATTGTTTAAAAAATTATTTTTGGTGACTTGAATTAACGATTACTTCACTCTAATTGAAAAATTAACAAAAGTTGAAGAAATCATAAAAAACCGCAAATATCTAGTATTAATATAGAAGATAGCTGTAGACAATAATAATTTGTTTAAACAATTATTTTTTCTATATTCAATTAAATATACAGTCACTCAAAAAGTCATACTTTCTGGGTAAAAACTTGAATTTTTGCATTGAAAACTCAATTTTTTTCGAAGAAGCTTATTTTTTGGTTGAATAACTCTGTTAAGAAATCTTTTTTTTTTTGAAGAATTATATTTTTCGTTGGAAATTCATATCTTTGGTTAAAAGTTCAACTATTTTGTTGAAAATTATTCCTTTTAAATTGAAAATTCATCTACTTAGGTAAAAGTTAAACTACATTGTTAAAAACTTATTTTTTTGATTGTAAATTCCCAACAGAAATTTTCAGAATTATAAAATATCTGAACTAGAAAATTCCCCAATTTGAACAATTGAAAAAAGTGTTTGTTAACAAACATTTTCAGAAATAAAATAATCAAATATTTATATCAAAGAAAAAACTTTTTCAATGTTCAAAGATTCTTGAAATTATTGTTTGAATTTAAAATAACAATAATTCAGAAAATATATTTCTGAATAAAAAATTTGTTTGAAAATGCGCATTGTATTTTTCAAAAATTAGAAGAAACGTTTCCAAAAATCAAATTATCAATTAAAAAAAAAATAAATAAAAAGGAACTTCGAGATAAATTAGTGCTGAATAGAATCCTGCAAAGTTTGTTTTATTCGAAGCGGACGTGTTTTAAAATTTATTTTTATAACATTTTGATACAATAATTGTTATTTTGAATTCAAGCCATGATTCGAACAAAAATTGATCATTTAAAAAATTTTCTATCAGACAAATATTTGATTATTGTATTTTTAATAAATAAACAATATTTATTAAGTAACCATTTTTTTTGTTGCTTCAATTCGCGAATTTTTTAGTTTGTATGTTTTATGATTCGGAAATATCTAAAACACGGGGTATCTAGAATAACTAACAGACATACATTTTGTAAAAACCTGTTTTTTGGTAAAAAAAATAAAAATAATTATTTTCTTGATTTAAAATGTCATTTTTGCCGGGTAAAAATGGATTAGTTTCGTGGACATTTTTTTTTCCCGAAGTCATTTTTTGTTTTGTAAATTCAAGTTTTCCAAAGAAAATTCCTCTTTTGTCTTGAAGGTCCAACAATTTAGTTGAATTTTTCTTTATTCAGTGAACAATTTTTATTTGTTGAAATTTCGTCGTTTTGATTTAAAAAAACTTTTTTCAAATGCAAATTTCATGTTTTCTGATTTAAATATAAACTATGACACTTTTTGATAGAAATTTATATTTTCAGGTTGAAGTTTCAACTATTAAGTTCAAAATTATGTTAAAAATGATGAAGGTTATTGGTAATAATATCATTTCAGACATATTAGTTTCTGATTATTATTATCATAAATTTAAATGCTTGGTGACAGACATAACCAACGTAGTCAATGTTTACATTCTTCATATTTTCATAAGTGTTATGACATTTGAGTCAGAATTAATTGACTATCAAAATTTACAATACTACCCATATTTGCATATAATTAAAATTGAACGGGTGTATCTGTATTTTAAATTAATGATTGGAACGTCAACATTATATCAAATGTCAGTTTATGATAGAAAACTGATATCAAAATAAAAAAAAACAGCACCACGAACTTAGTCCACACATGTATATTATTATTAATAATAAATTTTTATGCGAAGACGCTACCAGATTCAAGTAGATAATATATGAGACATCGAGGGATTTTTGAACATTTTTTAATGTAATTAATTTTCTTATCTTTACTATTATTATTGTGAAAGTTAAAACACTATATCAAGATTGTTAGATTAGGCTTAATCCAGGCTAATAACGGAAGCCTCGCTCTTTTTATTTTTTGCAAATTCTCTAATTCAATGCTAATCTATTCCACGATTCCCGGCACCACGTGCGTACTCATCGGCGGAATTCTTGACCAGGTGAAACTAATTTTTGATTTACAACATTCCGGCTCGTATTCATACTTGACCTAATCGACCTCCGCTAAATTCTAAGGAGAAGCGAGCAAATAAATAACGAAATTAAAGAAAATTAAACACATTTATAATAGCAGAGGGACGACTGTTGAATCTATTCGAACGGGGTATCTAGAATAAATAACAGACGGACAACTAACAGACAGACATTTAACAGACATACAACTAACAGACATACAACTAACAGACATACAACTAACAGACATACAACTAACAGACAGAAAACTAACAGACAGAAAACTAACAGACAGACAACTAACAGACAGACAACTAACAGACATACAACTAACAGACATACAACTAACAGTCATACAACTAACATACATACAACTAACATAGATACAACTAACATACATACAACTAACATAGATACAACTAACAGACATACAACTGACATACATACAATTAACAGACAGAAAACTAACAGACAGACACTAACAGACATACAACTAACAGACCGAAAACTAACAGACATACAACTAACATACATACAACTAACAGACATACAACTAACATACATACAATTAACAGACAGAAAACTAACAGATAGAAAACTAACAGACATACAACTAACAGACAGAAAAATAACAGAAAACTAACAGACAGATAACTAACAGACATACAAGTAACAGACAGACATTTTGTAAAAACCTGTTTTTTCGTGTCAGGGGGTCTGAAAACATGAACATTTGACAAAAATGGAGGAAGGTCAAATTTTACACAAATCTAATGGGGAGACCACCCTACAGTAGATAATGTCTCTACAGTAGATAATCAATAATTTTAAAAATACTAACATATATAAAATAATTAATTGAATGTAATCAAAAAATAAAAGACGATATGTGTTGAAATATTAAAAATAGAACTGATTATTTTACTTGTATTTGTTCTTATAATTAATGATTAAATACTGTAGGATCACTATCTACTGTAGGGTGGTCTCCTCTACCATCTCATTATAGAATAAGAATGTAATATGCATCCTATCGTAAAGTGGTTCTAAAAAAATTTGAAAATGTAATTTAGCCGAAAAATGTTGTTAGATAAAATTTTATTGTAGCGCGTATCGTTTTTCCAAAAAGTTAGTTTTTTTATTTCAAATGCATTTTTATAACAAAAGTTTATAATAAATTTGTAGGTCTTTTTTGGTTGAACAACTTTTGCCTATTTATCTTTTTTTGTACCTTGCGTTGTTTTTCCAAAAATTTTTTATTATTAATGTTATTTTTCACGATTGAAACAGAAATTACGCATCTTATCAAAAAATGATTAATGAAAAATTTTAAGCTCTTTCCTGAATGAACAACTTTTGTTTATTAATTTTTTTTTCGTTGGTTGTGTCGTTTGTCCAAATTTCAATTTACTTTATTCCTGAATCAGTTTTTTACAAATGAAACAAAAACTACGCGTCCCACCAAAAAGAGATTAGTAAAAAATTTGTAGATATTTTTCAATGCACAATTTTTCCCCTTTTTTTCGTATCTTGTATAGTTTGACCGAAAAATGGAATTTTTTATTTTTCATCGTTTTTTGGTGCGATGAAAATTTGAATTTTCGATTTTTCAGGAAAATTGGAAAAAGTCTTATAACAATATTGTATAGTGTTGCACTAAAAAGGTGTTATAAGCGAAATTACTCATACGTCCCCAAACCTATTTTTATGATAAAAACCCGTTTTTTGGTGCCTGTTAATTAAGGTGGTTTAAAATGAATTGAAGATTTTTTTCTCAAATTTTTATGTATATCGTTCAAAAATTTATTTGAATCGACACAAAACTAAATCCATTCGTTTTTGTTTTGAAAAAAATGATATTGAAAGGTGGCGCAAGCCCCATGAAGTTTAACACGTATTTCCCATAGTAAAAAAATACGTTCTTGTAAATTTTATTTAGAATCTTGAATATTAGCTAAATCGAAATTAGAGTTAAGTAATTTGTCTATTTTTCACTTGAAGCGACTTAGTAATTAATAAGGTTTAGCAAAAGTAATTGTTAAAACAAATTGCTATTGTTTATAACTATCTTTCCTCAGATAAGTGCTAGAAATTTTTTTTTTTTCTGAAATAACTTCGATTAACCTTTTCAGTTATGAACAAATAATAAATAAACGTTAGAAAGAATCATATTTTAAGCAATCTCTTTCTTTTTTGTAAATATATATATTTCTGAAATAAAACAGATATTCGAAATATTCTTTAAACTTTCTGTATGGATCATATTAAATGTTAATTTTCCTTGAAGTAATAACTGAGAGCCTTTTTGCTTATGTTATTATTAATATTTTCTATTCAATCCTAAACGTGCATTAATTATTGAATCACTAAGAGAAAAGTTGACAAAAAGTTGAAAAATGCAGAAAAAAACGCAACTTTTTAGCAATTATCTGAGGAAAGATAATTATGAACAATAACGAATTGTTTAAACAATTATGTTTCTTAACTTGTATTAATTATTACATTAATAACTAAGGGAAAATTTGACGAAAAGTGTATTTCAGAAGAAACCGCAACTGTCTAGCATGACTATTGAAGATAGTTTTTAACAATAATAATTTGTTTAAACAATTATTTTTGTTAAATTTCAATCATTCTTACCAATGTCCGAGTGACGAGTGGACAGGAAGCTCAATATTCAAGAAGAAACCGCAATTTTCTAACATTATACAATGATAATATTATTTAAAATAATAATAACTTGTTTAAACAATTAATTGTTTTGACTTTAATTGATTAATGACCTCACTTTAATTAAATCTTTGACAAGAAGTGGAACATTTTTCAAAAAACTGCAATTTCCTAGCATTATTCTAAGATAAAATTATTAAAAATAACAATAATTTTTTTGAACAATTATGTCTGTGAAGAATAACACAGCACCACAAACTAAAATAAAATTTCATATCCTTGAACCAAACCCATACATCCCTATGCATTTTTGATCTCTGAATCCGAATTCGAGGTCAACAAGATTCGTACACTCCCCAAATTTTTAGCTAGAGACAAAAAACACCCCTAGAATGGGGTGAAAATGAGATTAAGCCACGAGCATAGTTTTTGCATCTTAATCAATCAAATTAAACAAATTTTCAAGTGTATAGCGCATAAACTTGATTTGAAATACCCCTCCCCATTTACTCCACATACCCCCTAACCCAGCTAACCCCTGAAAATCACTTCTACCAAACGACAAGAAGGCTAACCTACCTACCCTTGGGAACAGCGAGTTTAGTTGCCTATTTTCTTGGAATAAATACATTCGACACCACAAGCGTGCTAACCCACGTACCCCCTAACTCACCTAACCCCTAGAAACGAATCCTACCAAACCACAGGCAGGCTAGATAACCTAACCCTGGGAACAGCGAGTTTAGTCGCCTATTTTTTTAAAAATAATTACATTCGAGATCACAAGCGTGCTAACCCACGTACCCCCTAACTCACCTAACCCCGAGAAACGAATCCTAACAAACCTCGGGCAGGCTAAGCCACCTACCCCTGGCGACAGCGAGTTTAGTCGCCTATTTTCTTGGAATAATTACATTCGACACCACAAGCGTGCTAACCCACGTACTCCCTAACTCACCTAACCCCTAGAAACGAATCCTACCAAACCTCAGGCAGGCTAGCCCACCTACCCCTGAGAACAGCGAGTTTAGTCGCCTATTTTTTATTTGAATAATTACATTCGAGTTCACAAGCATGCTAACCCACGTACCCCCTAACTCACCTAACCCCTAGAAACGAATCCTACCAAACCTCAGGCAGGCTAGCCCACCTACCCCTGGGAACAGCGAGTTTAGTCCCCTATTTTTTTGAAATAATTACATTTGACTTTATTGAATTAAATACAATTATCCGCCTCGTTCTCAAACTTTTTTGATTTTCAAAAATGATTGCGTCTTTGTGATTCTCAGTGTGATAAAATGAACAATCTATTATCAAAAATGTGTGTTTTTCTACTATCAAACAAAACCAAAAATTTGAAATCAAACGAAAACTACCCATAAACGGTTCACCAGTCTTTTCCGTTCAGCAGAGAGCATGTTTAAGAACCTATTTTTTCTTTAAGACAATACAAATTCCAGGGCCATGAGCAAAATTTGAGGAATTTTCCAGGTTTTTTCAGGTAAAAAAAATGCAAGGGATTTCCCAGGTTTTCCAGGTTTTCAAGGTTTTGAAGGATTTCCAGGACGCCAGGCAACCTGATTTTTTCGCTCAGCAGAGAACATGTTTGAAAATCCATTTTTTTCTTTAAGGGAATAAAAATTCCAGGATCATGAGCAAAATTCAAAGACTTTTTAATTTTCTTTCAGATAAAGAAAATTCAAGGAATTTTCCAGGTTATCAAGGATTTCCAGGACCCCAGGCACCCTGATTTCAATGATCCACCTCGTTCTCACACTTTTTTCATTGCTGAAAATGATTGGAACTTTGTGATTTTCTCCGTGATACAATGAACGATATATTTTTAAAAATGCATGTTTTTGTACTATCAAACGAAGCTACAAATTTGGAACTTAACGAAAAATACCAATAAACGGTTCAACAGTCCTTTTTCATTCAGCAGAGAGCATGTTTGAGAACCTTGTTTTTCTTCAAGAGAATAAAAATTCCAGGACCATGAGCAAAATTCAAAGGATTTTTTAGGTTTTCAAGGATTTCCAGGACCCCAGGCACCCTGATTTCAATTACCCGCCTCGTCCTCACACTTTTTTGATTTTTCGTAAATAATTGCAGCTTTGTGAATTTTACTATGATAAAATGAACAATCTATTTTGAAAAAATGTGTGTTTTTATACTACCAAACGAAACTACAAATTTGAAACCAAACGAAAACTACCAATAAACGGTTCAACAGTCTATTTTCGTTCAGCAGAGAGTATGTTGAGGAACCTATTTTTTTCGTTAAGAGAATAAAAATTCCAGGACCATGAGCAAAATTGAAGGACTCCTGCAGGTTTTTCCAGCTAAAAAAATTCAAGGAATTTTCCAGGTTTTCAAGGCTTTCAAGGATTTCCAGGATCCCAGGCACCCTGATTTCAATGATCCATTTCGTTCTCACACTTTTTTGATTTTCCAAAATGATGGAATCTTTGTGATTTTCACTGTGATAACATGAACAATCTATTTACAAAAATTTGTCTTTTTCTACTATCAAACAAAACAAAGAATTTGAAATCAAACGGAAACTACAAACAAACGGTTCAGCAGCCCATCTTTGTTCAGGAGAGCACATGGTTAAAAACCTATTTTTCCTTTAAGAGGATAATAATTCCAAGACCATGAGCAAAATTCAAGGACATTTCCAGGTTTTTTTTCAGATAAAAAAAATTTAAGGACTTTTCATTATTTCAATGATCCGCCTCGTTCTCATACTTTTTTATTTTCAAAAGTGATTGCAGCTTTGTGATTTAAACTGCGATAAAATGAACAATCTATTTTCAAAAATTTGTCCTTTTCTACCATCAAACAGAACAAAAAATTTGAAATCAAACGAAAACTACCAATAAACGGTTCATTAGTCTAATTTTTTCGTTCAGCAGAGAGCATGTTTAAGAACCAATTATTTCTTCAAGAGAATAAAAATTCCAGGACCAGGAGCAAAATTCAAGGACTTATCCAGGTTTTCAAGGATTTCCAGGACGCCAAACACCCTGATTTCAATGATCCGCCTCGTTCTCACACTTTTTTGATTTTCGAAAATGATTGCAGAATAGAGTTTCATCTGTTTGACTCGATCTGGAGGTCGCAATAAGACCAAGCCGATCCCCTAATCGCTTTCTCTGGTTGCCCTTTAGACCGAGATTTACATAACGCCGCGGCACCAAAGCCTACTTGATTGCTCGTAATTAGCGACGCGTGGCCTGCGCCCACGTTGGGTCAGAATTGTCGTACAGAAGAAAAGAAAGGCGTGAAGAAGGGGAGCCAGACGGAAGAGAAGAGGAAGGATCCTTGCTAATGAACTGCCATGATGATTCCTTCAAGATAACCTGGAGAGTGTCGGAAGAAGTAATTTATATCTCCACTGATAACCTTTTTTTGATCATTTTTTCCGTATTTCCGAGGAGTGCTCGGATATGTGACCATCATGGGGTGTCTACTAGGGTGGTAAAAATTTTTTTTTTTTTCAAGTTTTATGCATATTGCCCGGGAATTTTTCTGAACCCTCACAAGAATAAATCCGTTTAAAAAAAATAGATACTTAGAGGTCGTTCAAGCCCCATGAAGTTTAACACGTATTTCCCATAAGAAAAAAAAGACGTTTTAGTAAATTGTATTCAGAAAACTAAATATTAGGTGTATCAAGTTGAATGTTGTCCATTTCTCTTCACAATTAGCCATAGGATACGAATAAATTATTACTTTTCAAATATCACCCCCATAAGTCTGTTTTAGATGATCCAAAAAAACCCCATAAGTGAAAAAATTGGGCTTGTGAGAATTTGGACACAATTATGATTTTTTTTCGTTTTTTTTCAATGCAAATTGTTTGTAATACATAAAATACTACTTTATACTGCTAATTAAATATTCATATGAATTGTTTAAACAATCTATTATTGTTTTTAGCAATTTTCTCTTAGAACAGAGATAAAAAATCGCAGTTTCTTCCAAAAAATGTGTACATTTTGTCCAGTTTTCAATTAAGGTGATGCAATAGTTAATTAATGTCAACAAACATAATTGTTTGAACAATATATTATCATTGTTAATAATATTCTCTCAGAATAATGCTAGAAAATTGCAGTTGTTTCAAAAAATTTTCACTCTTTTTGTCCGATTTCCAATAAGGGAGAGGTGAATAATTAATTATGGTAAACAAATTCTTGTTTAAATGATCTATTGTTATTGTTAATAATATTCAATTTGAATAATGCTAGAAAGTTGCGGTTTTTTTCTGAAATTTTCAACACTTTGTCTAATTTCCAATTAGAGTAAAGTAATAATTAATTTAGGTTGACAAGAATAATCGTTTGAACAATTGATTACTATTGTTAACAATATCCGCTTTGCTAAATGCTAGAAAATTGCAATTTTTTCTGAAATTTTTAACCACTTGTCTGTGTTTCACATTGATTATAATTAATTAAATTTAAAAAAAAATAATTATTTGAGCAAATTATTATTGTTTCCAACAATCTTCACCTATATTAAGGCCATATAGTTGCAGTTTTTCTGAAATTTTTAACTTTTTGTTAAACAATGAATTATTTTTTATAACTATCTTCTCCTAGATAAGTGCTAGAAAGTAGCAGTGTTTTCTAAAACGTCCAACTTTGCTTTGCCTTTTTAATTATGAACAAACATAATAAGTGTGACTAGAAAAGATCAATTTTCAAACATATAGCTGAATTTCGGACTAAAAAGATCAGTTTTCAACCAAAAATTGAATAGTTGAATTTTCAGTTGGAAAAATTAATTTTCAACGAAAAACAGATTTATTTTAAAAACAAATTTAATTCAACTTCTAATCAAGTGGTTTTATTTTCAAACGAAAAGATGAATTTTCAAGTAAAATGATGAACATTTAGCTGGAATACTTGAATTTTTTTAACCAAGAAGATGAATTGTCTGCCGCCCAGACGATTCTTCAAAAAAATACATGAATTTTCAACTGAAATGATCAATCTTCAACTGGAATATTTTTTATTTTGGAGAAAAAAGAATAATTTTTACAAAAAAGGACGAATTTTCAAGAAAATACATGAATTTTCAATTAAAAACATAAATTGTCAACCAACAATTGAATAATTAAATTTTCAGTTGAAAATTAATGTTCAACCAAAGAGATGAATTTTAAACTAAAAGGATGTAATTATCAATTGGAATAGTTGCATTTTTGAATTAATTATTAACTCACTCTGATTGAAAAGTGGAAAATTTGAGGAAAAACTGCAAATTTTTAGCATTGTTCTAAGAAAATATTATTATTAATTATAATAAATGGTTTAAACATTTATTAGGTTAGGTACTAACCTACTTGGGCAAATGTTACTCAATAAAAAAGTATATTTTAGCGGAAAAAAAATTAAAATTCTAATTTTTAATTGCTATCGCTATAGTTCAATGAATTACGCTGTTACCTTTCATGCTACTGTTTATAAATTATGAGACTGTAATACATGATGATTCATTTTGTTCATTAAAAAATTTTCCAAACTTTTAAATAATTATATTATTTTCCATCTACAGCCATTCATTTATAAAATTTATGAAACAATCATCATGAGTAATACTTGGAAAATAATGAATAAGTCCAAAGCATGAAATAACGAAGTCTACGAAAATGGTTTAGGGAACTAAATGAGCATTCATTTATTAAAACCTGATTATTCTTATAGAGGAAACATGTAAAAACTGCATTAAGCTTTGACCTACAGTAATTTCAGTCTCACGTAAGAGGGTTAAATTTGCCTAATGTTCTTCGGTATAAGTAGTTTGAACAACTAAATGATAAGAGCACACATTTTTAAAGTATGTAAGTTATTCGAAAATGTTTCGAAAAAAAGTTTTTCTAGTGCTTCCTCTTCAAATATATATGGAACATCAAAATTTAATCATGCATATGAGGGTCATTATACGTCAGGAATATCAGGATCTGCAAGTGGTTGTTCGATTTTAGGTAAACTTCGTGAAATTATAGTGTTATATAAGAGACATTTCGGGTCCAAAGGATTTTTGAAAATTTTCAAAATTACGGGAGTTACGCCATGTTGAATTTCGGCATCACATTTTTTTGAAATATCTATATTTCTGCAACCATTGAACGAATTTGGATAAAAATTGTAGGTTTTGTAGATAAATGTATACGCTTTAAATTGAAAATTCCAAAAAAATTTTGGTTTTCAATTTTGACCAAAAAAATGACCAAAAAAAGTTTGAATTCAGTTTTTCGTCAAGAAGGGAAAAAAATTTTCTTTTCTTGTTAAGAATATTCAATTCCTTATAATTTCACCTTTAATTTGAAAAAAAAAAATTGATGGTGACTCTTCTAGATCACGAGATAATGGCATTTTAGTGGGACCGTGCGCTGCCATGGCGCTGCTGTCTCAGTGTCGCGCAGTGAGGGAAGAGCACATTTTTTGACAAAACCGCCCGGCACGTACCATTTATTTAAAGACTTTCAAATTTATTAAAACCTGACATTAATCGATGTAATAACTAACTAAAAACTATATTTAGTCGGTTAGATTAACCAAAAAATTGTTAATAATGCTATAAAGAAACTAATGAAAACGAAACTCATTTTTTCGTTATTTTCAATGATTAGCTACTTAAAATCCATAGATTTTGTATGATACATGACAGATACTAATGTGCAATTACAATTAGTCAAAAATAGTCGACTTTTAACAACAATTTAAACACTTTTTGTAAACAAATACACATTTCGACCATTTTTTCATGATTTTATTGCGTAATCAACTAAGCCTTTTCATAAAATAATGACAAAATGTGCAATTTGTCTATAGAAAATATTTACATTGAATAAACAATTTTTTACAAACACTTTTCTAAACAGAATCTTATAATTGTAATTAAGAGCTTTTAAAGCTATGAAAAACATAACAACCAGGGTTTTTGGCAAGATAATACTAATTCATTTAAAACAAAATTAGTCAATTAATGAAAAGAATGATCAGAATGCGTATTTGTTAACAAAAATTGTTTATGAACATCATTGTTCATAATTTCATTATGAACACTCAGAGAAAAAGCAATCCAATATGTGAGAGACGAGGGGAACTCACTCAGAAAGCACCCGATATGTGAGAGGCAAGGGGAACTCACTCAGAAAGAACTCCGATATTTGAGAGGCATGGGGAATTCATCCAGACAGCACCCTAATATGTGATAGGTAATGGGGACCCACTCACAAAGCACCCCGATATGTGAGAGGCCAAGGGAACTCACTCAGACAGCACCCCAATATGTGAGAGGCGAGGGGAACTCACTCAGAAAGCACCCCGATATGTCATTATTTTATGAAAAGGCTTAGTTGATTACGCAATAAAATCACGAAAAAATGGTCGAAATGTGTATTTGTTTACAAAAAGTGTTTAAATTGTTGTTAAGAGTCGACTATTTTTGACTAATTGTAATTGCACATTAGTATCTGTCATGTATCATACAAAATCTATGGATTTTAAGTAGCTAATCATTGAAAATAACGAAAAAATGAGTTTCGTTTTCATTAGTTTCTTTATAGCATTATTAACAATTTTTTGGTTAATCTAACCGACTAAATATAGTTTTTAGTTAGTTATTACATCGATTAATGTCAGGTTTTAATAAATTTGAAAGTCTTTAAATAAATGGTACGTGCCGGGCGGTTTTGTCAAAAAATGTGCTCTTCCCTCACTGCGCGACACTGAGACAGCAGCGCCATGGCAGCGCACGGTCCCACTAAAATGCCATTATCTCGTGATCTAGAAGAGTCACCATCAATTTTTTTTTTTCAAATTAAAGGTGAAATTATAAGGAATTGAATATTCTTAACAAGAAAAGAAAATTTTTTTCCCTTCTTGACGAAAAACTGAATTCAAACTTTTTTTGGTCATTTTTTTGGTCAAAATTGAAAACCAAAATTTTTTTGGAATTTTCAATTTAAAGCGTATACATTTATCTACAAAACCTGCAATTTTTATCCAAATTCGTTCAATGGTTGCAGAAATATAGATATTTCAAAAAAATGTGATGCCGAAATTCAACATGGCGTAACTCCCGTAATTTTGAAAATTTTCAAAAATCCTTTGGACCCGAAATGTCTCTTATATAACACTATAATTTCACGAAGTTTACCTAAAATCGAACAACCACTTGCAGATCCTGATATTCCTGACGTATACTGACCCATGAGTAATACTTAAAAAACAAAAATTGATTAGCATTTCGAACTCGAAAGTTCATTGCCTCACTACCCGATTCGGGTAGTGTTTCTAGGTGAATAAATACTACCAGTGTGGGTCCACCACACCCACGACGGGTCAACAACACGCAGTATTCCCCGAACGGTCACCCATCCAAGTACTAACCGCGCCCAACACTGCTTAACTTCAGTGATCTAACGGGAACTGGTGTTTTCATTTTGTTTAACGAATTAATAAAAAGATCTAATGGCCTTTTTACGTAATTCGAGAAAATGAAGCGTTAATTTTCGTTCAAAAGCTTTAAAAGTAAATACAGTAGGAATTGAACAAATGAAAATTAAAAAGTTCTAAAATAAATAATTTTGAATTAAAGGCGTTAAGATTAAACAAATTTTGAACGATTGTAAATTAAAAGCTTCACAAAATTGAATGGCTACTTTAAAAGCATTTGAAAATAAATTTAGATTGTTACTCAACATTCTGTCGAATCTCGAATCCATTACATTTAAAATTGTTTAATATTAAACATTTGCATTTATTCTAGAGTTTCGAATAGAGGAGTTCTAGCTTTTCGTTTCACGTTAATTTTACATTTTCGCAACATGAAAATATAGATTTGAACGACAAAAATGGGAAAATCATCATAAGGGTTATCCATGAAGTACGTTACTACTTTTAGTAGAAAATGTCTCTTTCAGTAAGACATATTTGTTTCCATTCATGCTAGAGTTTCAAGAAAAGGAGTTTTATCTTTTTGTTTCACCTTAACTATACATTTTTGCAACATTAAAATATAGAGTTAAATAACAAAAATGAGAAAATTATCATAAGGGCTGTCCTTGAAGTACGCTACTACTTTTAGTAGAAAAAGTCTCTCTCAGTAAGTCAGTTTCAAATAACGGAGTTTTATCTTTTTCTATCACGTTAATTTTACATTTTCGCAGCGGAAAAATCTAGAGTTAAATGACAAAAATGGGAAAATCATCATAAGGGCTGTTAATGAATTACGTTACTACTTTTAGTAGAGAAAGTCTCTTTCAGCAAGACAGTTTCAAATAAAGGAGTTTTAGCTTCTTGTTTCACGTTATTTTTGCACTTTTTCAACGTGAAAATATAGAGTTGAACGAAAAAAATGGGAAAATCATCATAAGGGCTGACCATGAAGTACGTTACTACTTTTAGTAGAAAAAGTCTCTTTAAGTAAGACAGATTTGTTTGCTTTCATTTTAGAGTTTCAAAAAAACGAGTGTTATTTTGTTGTTCCACCTTAACTATACATTTTCGCACCGTTAAAATATAGAGTTAAATAACAAAAATGAGAAAATTATCATAAGGGCTGTCCTTGAAGTACGTTACTACTTTTAGTAGTAAAAGTCTCTTTCAGTTAGACTGTTTCAAATAAAGTAGTTTAAGCTTCTCATTTCACGTTAATTTTACATTTTTGCAACATTAAAATATTGAGTGAATGACAAAAATGGGAAAATCATCATAAGGGCTGTCCATGAAGTACGTTACTACTTTTAATAGAAAAAGTCTCTTTCAGTTAGACTGTTTCAAATAAAGTAGTTTTAGCTTCTCGTTTCACGTTGATCTTTCGTTTTTGCAACGTGAAAATATAGAGTTAAATGCAAAAATGGGAAAATCATCATAAGGGCTGTTAATGAAGTACGTTACTACTTTTATTATAAAAAGTCTCTTTCCGTAAGAAAGTTTCAAATAAAGGAATTGTAGCTTTTTGTTTCACGTTGATCTTTCATTTTTGCAACGTGAAAATATAGAGATAAATGACAAGAATGGGAAAATCATCATAAGGGCTGTCCATGAAGTACGTTACTACTTTTAGTAGAAAAAGTCTCTTTAAGTAAGACAGATTTGTTTGCATTCACTTTAGAGTTTCAAAAAAACAAGTTTTATTTAATTGTTTCACCTTAACTATACATTTTCGCAACGTTAAAATATAGAGTTAAATAAAAAAAAATGAGAAAATTATCATAAGGGCTGTCCTTGAAGGTCGTTACTACTTTTAGTAGAAAAAGTCTCTCTCAGTAAGTCAGTTCCAAATGAAGGAGTTTTAGCTTTTTGTTTCACGTTAATTTTACATTGTCGCAACGGGAAAATATAGAGTTAAACGACAAAAATGGGAAAATCATCACAAGGGCTGTATATGAAGTACGTTACTACTTTTAGTAGAAAAAGTCTCTCTCAGTAAGTCAGTTTCAAAAAAACGAGTTTTATTTTTTTGTTCCATCTTAACTATACATTTTCGCAACGTTAAGATATAGAGTTAAATAACAAAAATGAGAAAATTATCATAAGGGCTGTCCTTGAAGTGCGTTACTACTTGTAGTAGAAAAAGTCTCTCTCAGTAAGACAGCTTCAAATAAACGAGTTTTAGCTTTTTGTTTCACGTTAATTTTACATTTTCGCAACGGGAAAATGTAGAGTTAAACGACAAAAATGGGAAAATCATCATAAGGGCTCTTTATGAAGTACATTACTACTTTTAGTAGAAAAAGTCTCTTTCAGTTAGACTGTTTCAAATAAAGTAGTTTAAGCTTCTCGTTTCACGTTAATTTTACATTTTTGCAACATTAAAATATTGAGTGAATGATAAAAATGGGAAAATCATCATAAGGGCTGTTCATGAAGTACATGACTACTTTTAGTAGAAAAAGTCTCTTTCAGTAAGACAGTTTCAAATAAAGGAGTTTTAGCTTTTTGTTTCACGTTGATCTTTCATTTTTGCAACGTGAAAATATAGAGTTAAATGACAAGAATGGGAATATGATCATAAGGGCTGTCCATGAAGTACGTTACTACTTTTAGTAGAAAAAGTCTCTTTCAGTTAGGCTGTTTCAAATAAAGCAGTTTTAGCTTCTCGTTTCACGTTAATTTTACATTTTCGCAACGTGAAAATATAGAGTTAAACAACAAGAATGGGAATATGATCATAAGGGCTGTCCATGAATTACGTTACTACTTTTAGTAGAAAAAGTCTCTTTCAGTTAGGCTGTTTCAAATAAAGGAGTTTTAGCTTTTTGTTTCAAGTTAGTTTTACATTTTCGCAACGTAAAAATATACAGTTAAACAATAAGAATGGGAATATCATCATAAGGGCTGTCCATGAAGTACGTTACTACTTTTAGTAGAGAAAGTCTCTTTCAGGAAGGCAGTTTCAAATGAAGGAGTTTTAGCTTTTTGTTTCACGTTAATTTTACATTTTCGCAACATTAAAATATAGAGTTAAATAACTAAAATGAGAAAATTATCATAAGGGCTGAACTTGAAGTACGTTACTACTTCTAGTAGAAAAAGTCGCTTTCAGTAAGACATATTTGTTTTCACATTAATTCTGCAGATCAATGGCAGTAAAATGAAAATTACAAAAATATTGTTGCATTGACAAAAAATTTCAAATTCGTAAAATAGACGAAACGTTTTTCATCCAATGAAAACATCAGACGCTGAAGTCATGCTTTTGATATCCGGAAAGGATTGTGAACCTTTCAAGCTTTCTCGTGTCAGTGAAATTTTTTTTGTTCATCTTGCGGCACTTTTAACGTGACTGAAATATTTCCATGGACCCGTGGTCCGTTGTTCCCGGTGTCTACGGAATTTCACCGTCCTTCGTCGCATGACCCTTGACACGTAGAGAGTTCGCCAGCGTATCCTCTCACGATTCTGCAAAGTCGAAGGGTCAACGAGACATGTGCGTGTGAAAAATGAGCTTGATCCCTAATATCCAGAAAACTTATAATATTGTAGCTCACAATTAAAAAATCTTGGTGAGCAGTCTTAAAAAGGGGGAAAAAGACCACCGAAGAATAACGTGCTTGTGAAAGTATCTTCCGGAAGGATACATAAAATGTCAACTTAGAAGCTAGAATAAAGGGTGTAACTGATATTGAATGGCCATTGTTTCCATACGAAGTCAGAATAAAGTCTTACGTCAGGCATTGTCTTTGTTTGACTGTAAAAATAGTATTGAGGGAAAAATGGTAAATTGTTCAATCTCTTGATGTCAGAAGAATTAATATCACTATGTGACATTTAAACATTAGTATGGTCTTTCAATGTTAATCAAGTCTGACAAGAGGGGGGGGGGAGCTTCTCCCCGGGCGCGGATTTTTCGGAAATGTTGGAAAAAAATTATTAACAAAAAAAAATTATTCATTAATCAATTGATGATTAATTGATGCATATATTGATTCCGATTGTGCAGATTTTGTTGTTGAATTGACTCTGTAATCTTACTTTTAAGTAAGAAATCTAAGAGCATAATCAATAGGGTGGTCCAGAAATGTATTGGAAAATATTTTTTCTCGAATTTTTATGTATACCGCACGGAAATTTGTTCGAAACCACAACAAAATAAACCATTTTTTTAGAACAAAAATGACATTTTGAGGTGGATCGAACCCCATGGGGTTTAGCACGTATTTCCCATAAGAAAAAAAATACATTTTTGTAAATTTTATTCAGAATCCTCAATATTAGATCCATCGAGTTGAACCTCAACATTTGTCTTGATAATCAGCCATAGAATACGAATATAATATTACTTTTCAAATATCACCCTCATAAGTCTGTCTTATAGGATTCCCAAAAAACCTCATAAGTGGAAAAATTGGTTGCGCGAGTTTTTTTGCGCTTATCACGACTTTTTTCGGTTTTTTATTGTAAATTATTTCTGATTCATAGAACACTACTTTAGACTGACAATTAGATGTTTGCATGAAGTGAGTTAATATTCAATAGAGAGCAAAATCAATTGTTTAAACAAATTATTATTGTCTGTAGCTATCTTCTTCTATAATAATAATAGATAGTTGCGTTTTTTTCTGAATTTTGTAGCCTTCTTCCATTTTTCGATTCGAGTGAAGAAATAATCGCTTTGAGTTAACAAAAGTAATTGATTGAATAATTTATTATAATTTTTAATAATATTCTACTTACTTGAAGATATAAAGTTGCGGTTTCTTCTGAAATATTCAACTTTGGTTTACCTTTTTAGTTATGAATGAATAATAAATAAAAATTAGAGCGAAGCATATTTTGAACAATCGCTTCCTTTTTCATGAATATATTTTACTGGAGGGAGGCTTTTTCGTTTGAATTAATTTTTTTAAACATTGGGAAAAAAGCAAGAATAATTCACGTAAACAAATAAAATACTATGAAAAAAGTGATTCTTGTTGAGGTTCACTTATTATTTGTTAATAACTAAAAAGTCAAAGCAAAACTAAAGATTTCAGAAAAAAGGAACTTTCTAAAACTTATCTAAGAGAAGCTAGTTATAAACAATCATAAATTATTCAAACAACTCTGTTTGTTAACATGCATTATTTATCACTCTAATAATCAAAAACTTGGTGAAAAGTTGAAAATTTCAAAAGAAACCGCAACTATATGGCAATAATAAACAAGATAGTTATAAACAATAATAATTTGTTTAAATAATTATTTTTGTTAAATTTAATTAATTATTAAGTGACCCTATGGTAGCGTTCACATATTACGTATCATCAAAAAGGGGGGAGGGGTTCGCGTTTCGTTACGGTCTGTTATGTGTGTTTGTGGGGGGGGGGGGGTATTTCGACCAGAGTAGGTAAAATTTTCAATTCATGAATTTTCTGCACCAACAATTTTTTATACGAAAATTTCTAAATAAATAATTGTACTTCATCATGAAATTCATTTCTAAATATTTCTAAACATTATTCATAGAAAATTATAATTAAATTGTAATTTTGAAATTAAATTAAATTGTAATTTTAAAATTAAATTAAATTCTGAAAGATTCTTCAAAAATGGAAAATAATTCTGTTCTTAAAATTTCACTACCAGACTAGAATTTGTAAGCTTTCTTACATTTTCAAAAAGATAAGAAAAATTAAATTATAATGAAAAACTTATTTTGAAGAATTCGAACAAAAATTAGAAGCTTTTTAATAATTATGAAAGATTTGAAGAGATAAATTTTTTTTCAAGATTTCTGGGAAATTTTTTAATAGTTCAGTTTTTATTTTAAAAGAATAATTTTAAGTGTTGAAGATTTCAAAATTTGTGGAAAAGTAATATGGAAGACTGAGACATTTTTTTTTAATTTTTCAGAATAAAAATTTATTTTAGGTAAATTGGATTTGGTAGGGTGTTAAGAGAATAAAAAAAATGTTCTTAAGATTAATGGGAAAATTTCAAATGATTGGTTTTTGATGAATTCGAAGAGAAAATTGAAAAAGATTACAAAACATTCTTAATTATTTGCTAAAATTTTTGAAAAGATTCTAAAAGATTGTAAAAACAAATTTTGCAATTTTGCCGTATTACATGATTTGAAAAAAATTGGAGTAGGTTTAAGTGATATTCAGAAATTTTGAATGGATTAAAAAGTGATTGGAACCTGTAAATATTTTTAAAGAATTTTATAAGGTTTCGCGAAAATGAAAAAAAATTAGGTTCCTAGGAAAAATTAAAATGATTTTTCATTCCGGAAAATTATTTCAAGAGCTTATTTGAAAATATTTCGAAATATTTAGAAAGATTTCTGAAATTGATTAAAAAATGTAAATAATTTTCAAAGATTAAAAGGTTTAAAAGGTCTGAAAAGATTAAAGAAAGAATTTTCTTTATGTTCTAAAATTCCTAAGAAAATTTTAAATGTTTTATTTTTATTTTGAAAGAATAACTTCAAGAGAAATTTAAAAAAGGTTTTTGAACATTTCAAACGATTTTCTAAAATTTCGAACGAGATTAAGAGATTTTGAAGCAAAATGTTTCAATTTGTCAAGATTAAAAAAAAATTTTTAAATCGAGTAAATTTCAGAAATATTAAGGAAAATTAAAGAGATTCTTCAAGAATTTCAAACCTTGAAAGATTTCTAAAAATTTAGATTTCTAAATGTTCAAAAAAAACTATAGAAGCTTCAAAAGAATTTCGAAAGGTTTCGAGAGAATTCACAAATTTTCTTAACATTTCTGGGAGAATTGAGCAGATTATAGGGCAATTTTTTACATTTTGAATGATTTTTCGAAATTCTAAGATAAATCCGCGTCAGTTAACAATATTTTTAGGAACTTAAGACGTTTTGTATAGATTAGAAATATTTAAAAACTTGGAAACGTTTCCGAAAATTTATCAAATATTTCTTAATTTCTTCCAAATTTCTAAAATTTGTAAACATCTTTTAAAAAGACTTGTATTTTTCCTAATATTCTTAAAATCCTATGAAATAAAAAAGAATGTCTCAAAAATCTTTTGGATTCTTTTTTGACACGTCAAAAATATTCAAAAATCTTGTTTAATTTTCTCAAGAATTTCATAAAAATTATATTCATAAAAATTATAAAACAAACTGATGATACTTATTTTGGTGTTCTCAACATTTAGAATTTTATTTTAGCTTGCATTTTCAAGTGTTCAAAAACTTTTAACAAATGAATAATTATTTGGAATTTTTATATTGTATGATTATTATTAATACAATATTATTTTGTATTCTTTATGACATTGAAAAAAAGTTTTCAACTGATGACTTCCATTAGTATTTACATGAAGTAACTTCAATATTTGTATGACTGAAAAAAATATTGAAAAAGCATTCAGTGTTAGATCAAAATATTATTTATTCCAAATTGAATATTAGTTAGAATTTTAATATTTTATTATTATTATTAATATTATTTTGTATTTTTCATGGCATTAACTCAATTGAAATATTATCAATAGTAACAATAAATTGTTTTAAAAAATAATTTTGTTAACTTTAATTAATTATTTAACTAACTCAAAGTGAAAAGTGAACAAAAAGTGGAAATTTTTAGAAAAAAACGCGACTTTCTATTTCCATAATAAGAGAAAATTGCTAAAAATAATAATAAATTTTTTAAACATCTAATTATCAGTGTGAATTAGTATTTGGTAAGAAATATTTTATTCGTATTTTATGGCTAATTGTGAAGAGAAATGTTGAGTTTCAACTCGACTCAGCTAATATTGAGGATTCTGAATAAAATTTACAAAAACGTCTTCTTTCTTATGGGAAATAAACATATACATAATAAAAAAATTATTATTGTCTATATCTATCTTCTTCTATATTGATGCAAGATAATTGCGGCTTTTTTTGAATTTTTGAAACTTTTTTCCACTTTGAAAAAAATGTATTTATTTCTGTGTGGATTCAAACAAATTTCCGGGCGTTATTCATGAAGATTAAAAAAGAATAAAAAATTGGACCACCCTAATAATGAGGTAGTTGGATCTACTTTTTCCAATCAACCACTTGTTGATCCAAACATGATCCAAAAATTCTAACATAATTTCTGTGGACTCACAATAAAACCATTCGCATCCCTGCTCCTCGAGTTCAGTTTGAGTCGCGTGTACTCGCATGTAGAGGGCCTACACAGTCACACACTCTGAAAATGACACGCGACGTTTCACAAACACAAGGACACACACGTATATCAACTTATGCATACACCATACGCGACTTGCGCGAGAAGATCGAACAAAGCCGGTACTGCGAGCCACGTGTGCGGAGAATTTTTTACACTTTACTCCACCTGCGTGACACAAAAGCCGTAGCACTTTGCGAAGGTCAGTTTTCACACCTGAATAACCATAGAAGTGACTTTTAAATGTTTTATATAAATTTGTATAAAAATTCTGACATTTGTGCCCCCGTCTTTTATTTCAGATCCACTTTTAGTAATCCGATGAAGAGGCACGAGAGGAATATTCTGAACTGAAAAAAAATATTGTCAACAATATTGTTAACAATTTGGTTAGGGTGCGGAATATAAATTTTCGAGCGGATCACGCGGCGCATTCGTATTTTTACCGTATACGAATCGTTCTGCCGTGAAGATCTGACCGGCGCGGCGGCAACCCAAGGCGAATATTGTCGGGTCGAGTTCTAGGTAGAAGGGTAGGGGCTTGGAGAAGCTGGAAGGAGTAGGTCAAGGGTCAGGGCTATGCCGTACGACCCCGCGACCTCCGACCTTCTTGATCCCACCAACCTCCGACCGCACCGCGTCGCAACATACTCTCGGTTTTCCTCTTTCTCTTTTTAACCACATTCGTCTCCTTTCTTCTCTCCATTTGGTTTCTACTTCTTCAAACCTTTTTCTCTTCTTCTTTCTTGCAAAGTGTCACACGAGGGATTAATTACGCGGATTTTTCCGTGTAGATTTTATTGCAAGATTGCAAGATTATTTTGCAAAGGAACTATTTATTTTAGACTACTCACAGTCTCATATTTTCTATTCAACTAGATTATTATGTGCGCGCGCTAACATTTTTTTTAAATTTCTCTCATTTACTCAATTTTCGAAAAACTATTTATTTCTTACAAGTTTTTGACTACTTCAATTCTTGCTGAAATTATGCTGAAATCATTAAAACATCAATACATATAATTTTGAAGGTTACATTCCAATCCGATACTCAGTCAGTTCACGTAATATAAAAATCATTAAACATGTATTTGCAATGGAATGTTTAAATAATTATGTTTATATATTATATATATATATATATATAGTTATATTCTTTAATTTTAACTTCCCTTTCTGAAAATATGATTGATTAATAAACTTTTACACTCATTAATAATTTATGAATGTATTATTTATGAATAAGCTTTTCGAATAATTCCAGAAATTTTAAGTTTTAATGTAATCAATTAATAATAATTTGTATAATGAGCATAAAAAGGCAATAATAAAATAATGTTTAACATTATTTCCATTGAAATATTCAAATAATTTTCAATTTATATATTGTCTGGATTTTAAAATTGCATTTTTGACAATTTGAATCATTTATAACGTTTTATACTGATTCCAGAAAAAAATTAAAACATATCATAATTTTGAAAATTGAATTCAAATAATCATTTCACAATATCGCAAACATTTAAAAAAAACTACACATTTGTAATGAAGGTATTTTGAATAGAGAATCAACTTTTATTATCCATATTTAATTACCTAACCTCAAAATAAATGATCAATTCATGTTACTTAATGAAGAAAAATTGAAATTCAATCTTTATGTAATTTAATATTGTGAAAAAAATTAATCAGCTAATAATTAATTAATCAGTTCACAAAATAAGAACCATTCAACTACAATTTTCATTAAAACATTCAAATAATTTTTCTCTATTAATTTTTTTAATTTTAACTTTCATTTCTGGGAACTTAATTTATTAAAAAAATAATTTTTTTTTTTTTTTTTTGATGTTATGTTATTACATCATAATCAATTAATTTATTAATAATCGTTTAAGGAAGCCCCAGAAACTGTAGTTTTCAATAGAATCGGTTCATATATAATTAGTCAGTTCACAACATAAAAAGCATTAAACAATTATTTTCATTGGAACATTCAAATGATTTTCACATTATATATATTTTTTTCATTTAAAAATGCATTTCTATGCATTCAATTTATTATAGACCTTCAAAGCTAATTCCAGAAAAAATCGAAATATATATACATATTAAATAATCATTTCACAACATAAAAAGCATTGAACAGTTATTTTAATTGAAACATTCGAATAATTTTTACTTTATATTTTCCTGCAAAATGTAATTAATATTAACTTTCTAAACTAATTTCATAGAAAAGTAGAATATATGTACATATGATATTGGAAGCAGAATTCAGATACTTATTTCACAACATCACAAAAATTTAAAATAAAAAGCATTAAACTATAACTTTCATTGAAACATTCAAACGATTTTTACTTTACATTATTGCAAATTTTTGCTTTCATTTCTAAAAATTTCATTTATGCATAAACTTTTATACTAATTTCAGAAAAAATAAAACATATTTACATATGTTTTTGAAAATTAAATACAGATACTCATTTTACAAAATCAGGCAAATTTGAAACATTATGTAATTACAATACGGGTATTTTAAATATCAATCAATTTTTATTATAAAAATTAATATAGCGAGAAAAATTATCAGCTTATGATTAGTTAATCATTTCACAATATAAGAAGTTTGAAGCTTTAATATTCATTGAAACGTTCAAATAATTTTTACTTTTTTTTAAATTTTAACTTTCATTTAGGAAAATTGGATTTATTATTGACCTTTTAAAGTAATTCCAGGAATTTTAAGTTTTTATAGGATAAGTTAATAATTAATTAATCAGCTCACCAAATTAAAAGCATCAAACAATTATTTTCATTGAAACATTGAAATAATTTTTACACCATATTTTTTTAAAACTTGAAATCTCATTTCTGAAAATTTGAATGGTTAATAACTTCTTATGGTAATTTTCTAAAAAATCAAAACATAATATTTATATATAATTTTAAAAATTGAATTCTGATGCTCAGTCAAGCATCAATCAATCATTTTCATTCCAACATTGAAATAATGTTTACTTTACATTTTAAAGAATTTTCACTTCAATTTGGGAAAATATGATTTATTAGTAACCTTTTATAGTAATTTAAGAAAAAATTAAAGCATGTTCACTTATCATTTTGAAAATTCAATTGAGATAATCATTTCACACCATCACAAACATTGCCAGAAATTACATAATTTAAAAAATTAACATCAATGAAATGAACATCAATCAGCTAATAATTAGTTAAACAGTTCGCAAAATAAAAACCCTCAAACAATTATTTTTATCGAAACAATCAAATTATTTTTACTTCATATATTTTTGTTAATTTGAGCTTTCATTTCTGAATACTACACTTTATTAATAAACTTTGAAAAAACAACTCCAGAACAATTAAGTTCTAATAGAATCAATAATCAAAACATGAGAAGCAACACACAAATGTTCTCATTGAAATACTCAATTAATTTTTAATTCATATTTTTAAGATTTACAATTGAATGGCTTGAAATTCAAATAATTAATAACCTTTTATACAAATTTTATAAAAAAATCAAAACATATAATCGTTTTAAATATTCTTTTAAAATTAATTTTTCAAAATAATTTTAAATTTTCCTAGCAAACTGAGGATTTTTTTTATGCTCTTGAAATCTTCAGAGATCACCGAAAAGGTTCAAAATTTCATTTCAAAATCTTCAGAAATCTAAATTTAGTTTTTTATTTTTCAAAATATTTTCCAGTTTCAAATTAAGTTCAGATTCCATCAAAATTGAATAAGAGCATTAAATTATGAATCTGTTAATTTGAAATTATTTAAAAATTAAGTATAGTTTATGAAGTTTCAATCGATTTGTTCAACCACTGACTAATTTGGTTAAAAATTCAACAATTTTTTTTATGCTATTAATTTTTGGTTGAAAATTAATTTCTTAAACTGAAAATTTCACTATTTCAATTTTGGTTGAAAACTTATTTTTTTCGTAGTTAAAAGTTTTACTATCAAGTTGGAAATTAATATTTTTTTGCATGAAAATTCACGTATTTTTTTGAAAATGCTTATAACTTTTGGTTCAAACTTAACATTTTTAACGTGAAATTTCACTATTTCATTTTTGGTTAAAGATTGATCTTTCTCAGCTAAAAATTTCACTATTTGGTAGAAAATTTGTCTTTTTTGTGGAAGATTTACGTATTTTGTTGAGAATTCGTATTAAAAAAAAAATTAATCTCCTTGTTTAAAAATTATCCTTTTGGTTAAAAAGTCAGATTTTTTTACTAAAGTCGTTTTTAGCTTGGAAATTCAACAATTCCACACAAAATTTCACTATTTTGTTGACAATGTAATTAATTTTTGATTGAAAATTAATTTCCTAAATTGAAAATTTCACTATTTCATTTTTAGTTGTATTTAATTTTAGTTTTAATTTTCTAACCAATCTTAAGCTAGACATATTAATTTATACAGTAAAATTTGTTAACTTTTTTTAAATATTCTTTCGAAAATTTATTTAAAAAACCATTCAAAAATTTTCCAAAAATCTGATAATAATTTTATTACCTTGCAACTCGATTTTTTCTTACAATTTTTCGAAAATCCTTCAAAAGTAAAGAACTACCTTAAAATCATCAAGATTCTTTTTGAAAATTTTGGAAATCTTATTAAATATTCTTTTTAAATCAATTTTTCCAAAATGGAAAATTATTTTTAGTTTGTCTAGGAATTGGGATACAAATTTTTTATTCATTCAAAGCCCTTCAAAATGCTTAAAAATGTTGCGTTCGAAATCTTCAAAAATCTACTCTTTTCATGTTTTAAATTATTTTGGAATCAAAATGAATAATTGTTCAACTGTGATATATTAATAAAAAAATATTGCTAAATTAAGAAAAAAATAACTCAGAATATCTTTGCGATTTTTTTTCTATTCTATAGTGCTTCACAAATTCCCCATAATTATGATTTATTAAAACAATTTTTGTAAGGAAATTCAGAGTTTTCTATTTTTTAACGAATAGGCTCAATCTGTTGACGGAATAAATTATGAATGTCTCTTCGATGAGTTTTTTTCATGATGTTTCGCAAATTCCCAAGAATTATTAATTAATAAAAATTAATTTTTTTTCATAAGAAATTTTGTTCTTCAAGGAATAAGCTTAATTTTTTACAAATTTAACTAAGAATGTATTTGCGATCACTCTTTTCTGTAGTGCTTTACAAATTCTAAAGAATTATGATTTATTTATTTAAAGAATTTTTGTAAGGAAATTCAAAGTTTTTTTTTTCAACGGCATCAACTAAGAATATCTTTCTGCTGACTGTAATCTATGTTGCTTTGTCAATTTACAAGAATTTTCAATTATTTAAAGAATTTTGTTCACAAAATTGAGACTTTGTTAAATATTCATCTCATTGGTTGGAAATGTGAAAATTGATCTTTTTGGTTGAAAATAAGATTTTTATTATTTAGAATTAATTTTTGAAACTAGAAATGTAACTGTTCCATTTTTTGTTGAAAATTTATCGTTCCTGCTAGAAATTTAATCTTCTTGGTAGAAAATTATATTATTTCGTTGAAAATTGATTCTAATTTTAATGAAAATGGATTTTTTACTGAAAATTGAATTACTCTGTACCATAACACATATACCTATATACCTATCTACCTTATACCATATAACGACCTACTTTACACCTATATACCTATCCCACTACTTTCCAACCGAGTAAGTCACGCCTACCCCGAAAGGGAAATGGCTTAATGGTATAATAATAATAATAATAATAGTTGAAAATCCGTTTTTTTTTATTTGTAAAAGAGTAATATCTAATTAGTTGAAATTTCATCTTCTGGGTTAAAAATTAATTTCTTTGGTTCAAAATTCGTTTTTTTTTGTTTGGAAATTTATTTCACGGACTGAAAATTATCCTACTTTATACTTTATACTTTATGCATGTATTTGGTTGATAATTAATTTTCTTCATTTTAATATTCATAATTTTAGTTAGAAATTCACTTTAACTATTACATTTTTTTGTTGAAAATTTACCTTTTTCGATAGAAATATAATATTTTTCGTTAAAAAATTATCTGTTTTGTGGAAAATTTAACTATTCTATTTTTTCTCAAGAATTCTTTCCTTTCTTTGTAAAAAAATTTTTAGTTGAAAATTCGTTTTTTTTCTCGATAGAAAATTCGTCTTTTGGATTGAAAAATCCACTATTTGGACAAAATTTCATATTTTTGGTTGAAAATTCATCATTGTAATTAAAAAATAATTTCATTTTCTGAAAATTCTTTTATTTTCAGTTGAAAATTATTCTTTTTAACTGAAGATATAACTATTCAATTTTCGGTTGAAAATTTATATTTTTAGTTGAAAATTAATTAATTTAGCTGAAAATTAATTAATTTAGCTGAAAACTCGATTTTTTTAAATTTACTTTTCTAACTGCAAATTGAAATATGTATTATATTTTTGATTTGTAAATACATCTTTTTTAATTCAATATTGAATTATTTTGTTGATAATTAATTTTTTGTTGTTGTAAATTGATTGTCTTAACCGAAAATGTGATTCATCTGTTTTTTGGTTAAAAAAGCTTTTTTTTTGTTATGGAAAACAAATATTTTGTTTGAAAATTCGTTTGTTTTTGGTTGCTTATTTATTTTATTGATATTTTAACTGTTCCAATCTTGGTTGAAAATTGATGTTTTTTAGATGAAAATTCACAAACTTTGTTGAAAATGATTTGGTATTTTTTTATTGGCATTATAATTAAAACAATATTATATTATAATTTTTTATTTGTATTATAATGATTTGGATTTGGATTTCTTTAGTAAAAAATTAATCTTTTGAGTTGTAATCTCAATTATTCAGTTAAAAATTTATATTTTTGGTTGAAGATTCATCGTTTTAGTTGAAAATTCATTTTTTTGCTGATAGCAAATTCGTCTTTTGAATTGAAAAATCCACTATTTAGACCAAATTTCACATTCTTTGGCTGAAAATTCGTTTCTTTTCAGTTAAAAATTACTTTTTTCTTAAATAAACATATAACTATTCCATTTTCGATTTTAGACAAATGAAACACTTTTTTCATAAATATTATTTATTTATTTAGGAAATGGGGTGTTGAAAGGCGGTTGTGAAATATGGTCAGGAGTAGATAGCGAATCACATCGTAGTCAAGGGGTCGGCTTAATTATGAGTGAAAAAGCAAGTCATCATCTCATGGAGCATAATTTTGTATCACCCAGATTGCTGTGGGCTATAATGAAGGTAGGAATCAGAAGATTATTTATCGTAGCGTGCTACGCACCAGTTGATAGCGATTCGAGGGAAGTTAAGGACGCCTTCTGGGACACTTTAAATGATACAATAAGTATTTGCGATCAAGGTGAAAGAATAATTCTGCTAGGAGATATGAACGGATGGGTCGGTGTCCAACGTCAGGATACAGATACAGAAAGGGTGCTAGGTAATTTTGGAGATCCAACAAGAAAAAATTATAACGGGGAAAAGCTAGTTAGTTTATGCTTAGAAAAGGGCCTATTTATTACGAATACTTGGTTTAGACATAAAATGATCCACATGTACACCTGGCGTAAAGGAAATAGCCACAGCATAATTGACTTTGTTATTGCGGATGAAAGATTAAGAGAACTAGTTAAAGATACAAGAGTCATGAGGGGTTCCGAATGCAATTCTGATCATTACCTTTTAGTCTGCAAAATAGACTTAGGGCTGGGATGGAGAACAAAGGAAACAAAGAAAACGAAACAAACACGAATAAAAATTGAAAATTGACAGAGACAAGAAGTGCAAACAGAGTTTAAAAAGAGGTTAACTGAAAGCATAGATAGGGCAACGTGGGAAGCGCTTATAAGCAATAAAGATATAGAGGGCGCGTGGACTTTATTACGGGATGTCATTGTCAAATCTGCGACCGAAGTATGTGGTACAGCGGTTGTAGGAAGAAAGTCTGGCGATGCGTGGTGGAACGATGAAATTGCGGCAGCCCAAAAAGAAAAGAAAAAAGCGCACAATAAAACGCTGAACATGACAGGTCTTAGCGATGAGGAGAGAACTAGACTTAAAAATGATTACAGACACAAAAATAGGAAAGTTAAACGACTAGTCAAAGAGAGTAAAGAGAAAATCAGAACAGAAGAAGAGAATAAAATAATAAACTACTTTGAAGGAATTATGAAACTATTATATAAACAGTTGAAGGAAAGTAAAAGTACAGAGTTTGCTAGCATGAGAAACAGCAAAGGCGAAATGCTATATGATATAGACGGAATAGTAGACGCTTTGAAAGAGTCTTTCAAAGAACTATTGGGAGGTGAAAATATCGGACAACAAAACTGCGACATAGAAGATAATGCATTAGAAAACCCAATTGAAAAAGTCTGTGTCACTGAGGTCAGAGATATAATTAAGAACTTGAAAAACGGTAAGGCTGCGGGTATAGACAATATTAGCGCTGAAATGCTTAAATACGGTGGCGAGTACATACCTCACAGGTTGTGCGAATTAATAAATTTATGTATCGAGACGGGAGAAGTCCCAGACGATTGGAGAAAAGCGATTATCGTACCAATATACAAAAGAAAAGGAGATAAAAGCAACTGCAGTAATTACAGAGGTATCAGCCTACTAAGTACCGTAAGTAAAATATACTCAAAAATACTTATTCGTAGGGTAATGAAAATTACAGAAGAGAAAATATGGGAAGTCCAAAGTGGATTTATGTCAGGAAGATCATGTACGGATCAAATATTTAGCCTAAGACAGGTCGCAGAAAAAAGTTTGAGAGTAGGAAAGAAAGTCTTCTGTGCATTTATCGATCTAGAAAAAGCATTCGACACGGTAAATAGAAGTAAACTTTGGGAAGTCCTTAAAGAGTATGGAGTGAATGGAGGGCTCCTACAAGCAATAAAAACAATATATACAGGTAGTAAAGCGAGTGTAAGGGTAAATGGGAAAAATAGTGAATGGTTCGATATTATGCAAGGCGTGAAACAAGGATGCGTTATGTCCTCGTGGCTTTTTATCATATTCATCGATAAGTGTCTTAGAACTGCCCTCTTCGACGAAAAAGGTGTAGATCTCGAAACCGTCAAGGTACGTGGGTTGGCTTTCGCGGATGACAAGATTGTTATGGCAGAATCAGTCGAAGACTTGCAAAGAATGTTGAATAAACTTAATACAAGCATGAAGAACATGGACCTCAAAATTAACGTGAATAAAACGAAAGTCATGGTGTTTGAGGGAAAAAGTGAGAAAACAATATGCAACATAGTTCTAAATGATGAGAAATTAGAACAAGTTGACAAGTACGTATATCTAGGTAGTCTATTCACTAACGACGGAAAAATAGATGGGGAATTAGATAGGCGCATAAATAAGGGTAAGCAGGTTATCGGTAGAGCAAGGTCCATCCTCACAAATAAAAACATATCAAAAAAAGCTAAAATGGCCATACATAACTCTATTTTCGTACCGACTGTACTATACGGTAGCGAGACATGGACCTGTCAAGAAAAAGACAGGAGTAAAATCAACGCGATCGGCATGAAACCTCTGCGCATAATATGCGGGAAAACACTGATGGACAAAGTACGAAACGAGACAATCCTCGAAGAATGTGGTACAGGGGAGACACTAGTTGACATATGGGAAAGAAATCAGCTAAGGTGGTTCGGACATCTTGAAAGAATGAAAGATGAACGACTGACCAAGCAAGTGTATAAAGGTAAAGTAAATGACAAAATGCCCAGAGGCAGACCGCCGAAAGAATGGTTAGAATCTGTGAATGAGACACTAATACGAAGAGACATAAGAAGCCATAGAAATACAAGAGCCTGCATGAAAAAATGCATGGACGTGAATGAAGCTAGAGTAGTATGCCAGGACAGAAATATGTGGCGACAAATAGTTTATAAACTGAGTGACAATAGAGTGAATGATACCTGAAACAAAGACCTTCGATACTAATGGGCCCAGGTGGGGAACCATACATAATAATTTTGTGAGGCTCCTCACTTGGGGTGATCGCTAGAGAGATTGATCAGCAACCTGGGTCGGAGCAGTGTTGCGGAGTGAACGTGTAATTTATATAAATAACACGAGAACTCCAGATCAATCTAAAACATCTATACATAACACCTACATACCCATCCACCCTATACCCATATACCGATAAACCTCATACCTATATACCTATTCCACTACTTTCCAACCGAACAAGTCACGCCTACCCCGGAAGGGAAAAGGCTTAATGGTATAATAATAATAATAATATTAAAAATACGATAATCAGATTTTTAAAATTTTAATGTTTAAAGTTTTTAAAATTACTGCTTGAATCTCGAATAACAATTATTGAAAAAATATATTTTTGGATGAAAATGTTTGGAAAACTGAAAAATCCTGAAAAATAAAATTCATGACTGTCAAATTCCCGAATAATAAAATTTTCGATTTTGGAATAAAATTCCCGAATTGGAAAATTGCCGAATGATGAAATATCCAAACTCGAAAATTCTTGAATTATAAAACTCCCGGAACAATAAAAAAATTGTTTTTCAATAAGTATGAATAACTTCTTAAAAATACAATAATCAAATATTTTTATGAAAAAAATTTTCTTTTTCAAAGTTTCTAAAATTCTTTTTTGAATTTAAAATAACAATACTTGAAGACGATTTCCATCCAGAAAAACATTTTTTTCAATCACCGTTATTTCAAAGTTAAACAATAATTTTAGAAAGTTTAAACATTATAAATAATTTTTTCTCGATACAATTATTTCATCATTATATTTGTTGAAATCCGGGAATTTTTTTGTCGGGAATTTCCCATTTGTGAATTTCATTATTTAGCCTTTTATGAATCGGGAATTTTATTACATATTCAAAAATTTCATTATTCGGGAATTTTACAGAGTCGGGAATTTTATTTTCCGGGATTTTTAAGCCTTCCAATTTTTTGTTCAAATATTGTTATTTTAAATTGTAAAATCTTTTGAAGTTTAAAATTCTTTCTGAATCTCTTCAAATCTTTTAAATATTTCTTAAATTTACTCAATTTTGTTATTGTTTAATCTTACCAAATTGAACCATTTTGTTTTAAAATAGTCTACACTATTTTTGGAAATTCTAGGATATTCTCTGAAATATTTTGAAAGCTTTACATTTTTTTAAAATTTATTTTTCAAAATAAAAAATCATTAAAAATTTCCCCAAAAAGCTTAAGAAATTTTCTTTTTTTTAATCTTTTCAAAATTTCTAAACCCTCCAGTCTTTTGAAATTATTCAAATTTTTTCTGAATTTCTTCTAAATTCTGCAAAATCAAAAAAATTGACTTAAAATGTTTTAGATTCTTCTTTGACAATTTTAGAAATCTTTTGAAAAGTTTTGAAATCTTTTAAAATATATTTTCTTTGAATCAATTTTTAAAAATGAAAAATAATTTTAATTTTTCTTAGAAACCTAATACACTTTTTTACATTTTCTTCAAAATTTACAAAATCATTAAAATACCTTTATACGTCCTAATTTTTTTTAATCGTGCCAAAACTTCTAAATACCTCTTAAGCTTACTCAGATTTTTTTCTAAAATGATCTAATACGGCGAAATTGCAAAATTTTGCTTCAAAATTTTTTACTATTTTTAAAAATTTCAGGAAATAATTTGAAGAATTTGTTTAAATAAAACCTAAACCACTCACAATTTTTCCAGAAATCTCCTGATATGTTTGGTAATCTTTAAAATACCGTCAAATTTTTTATGAAATCTAACAAAATTGCTTCAAATTCGTGAAAATTTTCTGGAATTTTCTGATATTAATTTTTTGCACCAATTACTTCAATATTTTTAAATTCTTCATTTCTATAATAATCTTCTTGTAACAATTCTCTATCACGATTTTTCTAGGCTAGAAAAAAATTATGAAAAATTCATTATAGGAAAATCATTATAGAACTATACTGAATTTGCTATAATATTTTTTCGTAAGGGAGGACTACAAAGTATTGTGGAAGATTAGATGGGACTTTTTTCTTTTTTGAAAATGTCAGACAATATGTGGTAGATATTGGTTGACCCTAGACTCGTAAATCATGCTAGCCCAGTAAACTGGCCCTCAATTAACTTTCGAGTGTGGACGTGCGGTCTGTAAAACCGCACGGCCACGACAGCGTCATAGACATGCGGTCTTCCAGACCGCACGATACTTCTATTTGGGTCCCTCTTCCCACTGCTGTAAAAGGTTAATAATCATGAAAATTGATCAAATAAAATAAATCCAATCTCTTTATTATTATTGTTGGCCTTTTTTAAAATAAATGTTCATTATATTTTCAACTGAGTGATCAGATAATTTGTTTACGACATATAAAGGCAAACGTGATAATTCTTCCAAAAAAAATTTCTTCTGCCTTAAAGTGCTTGTACATAAAGCCATGGATTATGTTGGCAAGCAATGTCAATTACAATTAACAGTTACTTTTTGAAGCAATTCGTTCAATGCAGCGTGGATTTTTTTTTGTTAACAAGAAACAATAATGACGGCATTTTTGGAACGATCAGGGATCAGGGTCGTGTCAAACCAAGTGTATACGTCTACGGCATCTTGGTGGAGAACACGTACATGAAAGTGAGCCACTTAATATGGATGTGTGCGGAAGACCCGAGTATGACCTCTGAACCCTGACCCTCGCATCGGGACCATCAGCAAGTATTCGTGGTCGGTCGACTGGTCGTTTAAACCACTAAAAATGTAATGCTTCTCGTGTAAACTTGGTAGTACTACGATTGTAGTTCAGGTCACGAAAAGACATTGCGAGAATTTCACATTTATATATTTCTTCCTATTGTATTTGTTGCCGCTTACGATTCTGAATCGATATTTAATTCAGGGCTGCGACTCAAATTTTAAAAACAAATTCCCGGTAGTACCGATCGAGAAAATCAACAATTCAAAGCATTTAAAATTAAAAATTCATGGTTTAAAATCAAATAGTTGAGATTGAATGTTTGATTTTGTGAAATATATGAAATTGAAAGTATTTTAAGATGAATGAGTACTAGGGTGGTCCAAAATTTTTTTCTCATTTTTATGAATAACGCTTGGAAACTTGTTCGAATCTACGCGAAAACAAATCCATTTTTTTTTAAATATTATTTTTAGAGGTGGGGCAACACACTGGGGATAGAGCACTCATTTTGTTAAAAAAAACCTGGAGGTCACAAATCTTGACCTAATTGAATAATTTTGTTAGAAATGTTACTAATTGAATTTCGAAGAGACTCACATCGCCTAAGTTTAAATTTTTTTTTTTTTAATTAGAAAACTTATAAAACCTTAACTAAAAAATCTAAACATTGAACTCGAGTCTCACATTTCTGAAAGCAACTAACACAAATCCCAACCAATGAACCCTAAACCCACATATCCCTAAACGATACACCCTAAACCCATAAGTCCTCAACCCACTAACCCTAAACCCACTAACCCTAAACCAATAAGCCCCAAACCCTTAAACCATAAACCAATAAACCCTAATCCCATTAACCCTGCACCCATAAACCCTTAACCCACTAAGCCTAAACCCATTAACCCTAAAACCATAAGCCCCAGACTCATAAACCGTAAACCAATAAACCCTAATCCCATTCACCCTAAACCCATAAACCCTTAACCCACTAAGCCTAAA
>CAKNXH010083080.1:4898-49846 GCA_932178445.1 Andricus quercusramuli
TTGAAAAATGTAAATTTCCATTGTGGAGGTGCTAGCTTGACGGACCTTGGAAAATCACAATGCTACAATCTCAATTATTTTAAAGTCTTCAATTTTTTTAACTTTAACAACCATTCAATGAAATTTTTTATTCTGATATGAGCAAATTTGAGGTAAGTTTTTGATAAAAAGATCGATTTTAACCAAATAGTTGAATTTTTAACAAAATTGTTTAATTTTCAACCAAATGATCGAATTTTTAATGAAAAAGATTAAACTTCAAACAAAAACAGCTGAATTTTCAAAGAAATAATTTAATTTCTCAGACGAGAGTTACATTCTTAATTAAAAAGGTGAATTTTGAATCCGAAATGAAGAATTTTTTGTTGTTTTTTGTTCAACAAGTTCGTTGAATTATTAACAGAATACTGGAATTTTCTACTTAAAAAACCAATTTTCATCGAAATAGTTGGATTTTGGAATAAAAAATACTGAGCTTCGAACAAAAAGAGAGTTGAGTTTTTAACAGGAAAAGATAAATTTTTCAAAAAGCTGAATTCTCAATTCGCAAAAATTAAATAGTTGACATTTTGCCTCCCCCCCCAAAAAAATCGAATTTTCAACAAAATATAGTTTAATTTTTCACATATTCTTATTTCAAGTAATAAGATAAATTAAAAAAAGAAGTTTTTAAAAAAATACTTGATTACTGGAATTTTCTACTATGAAGAATCAATGTTGAACCAAATAGTCAGAATTCGAAAAACAAAACGTATTAAGCATCAACCAAAGACATTTCAAGAAAATAGTTAAATTTTCAACCAAATAGTTGAATTTTCTAGAGAGGAAAATTAAATTTTCAAAAAAGTAGTTGAATTTATGACCCAGTAGTTGAATTTTCATCCTAAAAAGACGAATTCCTAACGAAAACGACGAATTTTCAACTAAGAATATTAATTTTCTACAAAAAAAAAAATAAATTTTCAACAAAATACATGAATTTTTTATTAAAGAGTTGAATTTTCTACTAGAAAAATAAGTTTTCAACTGAATAGTTAAATTTTCAAAAAGACTAAAAACAACTAAAAAAACAATGAAAAATCGTGCTAAGTTTTCAACAAGAAAAGGTAAATTAAAAAAAAAGCTGAATTCTCAACGAAAAATTAAATAGTTTATATGAATTTTCAATAAGATAGTTCATCTTTTAACCAAAAAGTATGAATTTGTTACAAAATATTTCAATACTGGAATTTTCTTCTACAAAAATTACTTTCCAAACAAATAGTCGAATTTTGAAACAAAAAAATTAAATGGTTGATATTTCAGCCAAAAATAAAAGAATAAAAAAATAGTTACATTTTTAAACAATGAGTTGCATTTTCAGAAAATAAAAATTAAATTTCCAACAATATACTTTAATTTTTGACCGAAAAGGTAAATTTTCATCCTACCAAGATAAATTCTTCGCCTAAGCGACGAATTTTTAACCCATACGATTTATTTTCTATCAAGAAAGAAGAATTTCGGAAAAATAAATGAATTTTCAAATAAATAGTAGAATTTTTGATTGAAAACGATAAATTTCTGGTAAAAAAAATCAACAATATAATTTAATTTTCAACGAAAGAGATGAATTTTCAACTTGAAGAATGAATGTGGTAATGAAATAAATAATGATTTGAAAAAATTGAATAGTTAGTACTTCAATGAAAAAAAAGAATTAAAAAAAAAACTATTCAATTTTTGACCAAAGAATTGAATTTTGAAAAAAATTAAATATCTAAGAAAATAGTTGAATTTTTCACCGAATAGTTGAGTTTTTATCCTGCAAAGATTAATTCTTAATCAAAACGACGAATTTTTAAACAAGAGAATTAATTTTTCACACAAAATGACAAACTTTCAACAAAATATATGAATTTTTGAATGGATAGTTGAATTTTCGATAAAAAAAAAATAAAAAATCCACAAAATAATTTAATTTTGGACCAAAGAGATGAAAGAAAAAAAATCTCATCCCTATTGTTCAACTTTCAAGTCAAAATACGAATTTTTCGTAAAAAAGTTGCATTTTCAGCTCGATAATATGAATTTCAACCAGAAAGATTAGTTTTCTATCAGTGGAGACGAATTTCTATCTAAAGCAGATCAGTTTTAACAAAAAATAGAAAAGTTACATTTTCAGGTGAAAAATTAATTTCAAATAAAAAGAAAATTTAAGAAATCAATTTTCAGTGAAAAATGAAATACTCACATCTTCAGTTGAACAAATAAATTTGAACAAAAAACTGAGTTCCAAACTAATTAGATGAATTCTCAACGGAAAATAAAATATTTGTTATTTCAACAAAAAAAAAGAAAAAATGAAACCAGAAAAAAAAGAATTTTTGACCCAAGATTTGAAATTTTTTAAATAATTGAATTCTCAAAAAAATTTTTGAATTTTTGATAAAAAATTTGAATTTTCATCCTACGAAGATGAATTCCTAATCAAAACGACGAATTTTCAACCAAGAAGAATAATTTTCTACTAAAAAAGACAAATTTCCAACAAAATACATGAATTTTTGAATAATTTGTAGAATTTTCGACTAAAATGATACATATTTTCTAGAAAAAATTCAACAAAATAATTGAATTTTCAACAGAAGAGATTAATTTTCAATTTCAATAATGAATCTTCAACAACAAAAAAAGTAGAATTTTCAACAGAAAAGTTCAACTGTGAACCCAGATATGAAATTTGCTAACCAAAAGACGAATTTTCGACAAATAAAGATTTTCCAGTCAAGAAAGAAAAAAAATCTCATCCAAGTTAATCAACTTTCAAGACAAAACATAAATTCATGTAAAAAAATTGCACTTTCAACTTGATAATATCAATTTCAACAAAAAAGATTAGTTTTTTACCAATAAAGGCGAATTTTTAATCAATTTGAATAGAAAAATTGAAAAATTACATTTTCAGGTAAAAAATTAATTCTCAATTGAAAAAAAATTTTCAATGAAATAGTTAAATCTTCAACGAAACGTTGAATCTTCAAACAAAAAAATAAATTTTTATCACAGTCGTTCCACTCTTACCCAAGCAGTTGAATTTTAAATTTCAAAAAGTCTATTTTTAACGAAAAATGAAATATGTCATCTTCAGTTAACAAAATTAATTTCTTGACAAAAAAATGAGTTTTTAACAAAGTAGTTGAACTTTCAACGAACGAGATGAATTTTCAACCAAAATCTTGAATCTTCAACTTAAATAGATAAATTTTCAATTAAAAAACTTAATTTTCAATCCAAGGAAAAAAACTGGTTTTTAACCACAAAGCTGAATTCTCAACGAAAAATTAAATAGGTGATACTTCAAGCAGAAAAAATGTTTAAAACCAAATATTTGATTTGAAAAAAAATTTGATTTTCTTTAAAATAGTTGAATTTTTGAACAAATAGTTGAATTTTCATCCTACAAAGATAAATTCTTGACCAAAACGACGAATTTTCACCCCCATACGATATATTCTCTATCAAAAAGAATAATTTCGGAAAAATAAATGAATTTTCAAATAAATAGTAGAATTTTTGATTGAAGAGAATAATTTTCTACCAAAAAAGACCAAAATAAATGCATTTTCGAATTAGCAGTTGAATTTTCAATTGAAAAAATAAATTTGCAGTAAAAAAAAATTTTCTTTTTAAATAAATTCCTTTTCACCAAAGATATGAATTTTCAATGAAAGTGATGAATCTTTGGTTAAAAAAAAAGGAATTTCTAACAAAGTAGTTAAAATATCAACCCAGATATAGAATTTTTTAACCAAAATACGAATATTCAACGAATGAAGATTTTTTAATCGAAAAGGAAAAAAAATGTTATCCAAATTGTTCAACTTTCAAGCCAAGAGAGGAGTTTTATTGTAAAACAGTTTCATTTTCAACTCAATTATGTAAATTTTAACAAAAAATGTAAAAGTTATATTTTGAGATGAAAAAATTAATTTTGAATAAATTTTTTTTTTCAAAGAACAGTTAACTTTTCAACCAAAGCGTTGAACCTTTCAACAAAAATATTAGTTTTTAGCAAAGCGGTTTCACTCTTACCCAGGTGGTTATATTTTAAATTAAAAAAATCAATTTTTAGTTAATAATGGACTAGTTAAATCTTCAGGTAAAAAAATTAATTTTTAATAACAAAAAAATGAGTTTTCAATAGAGTTGTGAAACTTTCAATCAACGAGATGAATTTTCAGGAAAAAAGATGGATCTTTAAGTGAAATAGGTAAATTTACGATTATAAAAAGAATAATTTTCAACAAAAAAATCGAATATTGCACCAAAAATCTCAATTTTCAACTAAAATGATGAATTTTCGAAAAAAAGTGGTAAACCTTTAGGCAAACGAATTAATTTTGTACTTAAAAATATGAATTCTGAATGAATAATTTAATAGTAGATATTTGTAACAGAAATGATGACTTTTTACTAAAAATATATAATCATCAGAAAAAAGCAATCGAAAAAATAAATAAATAAAGGGCAAATATATTACGAAGAAAAAAATTATGTAAGGGTAGCCAAAAAGTTCATTCTCAAAATTCCCTAACACTGTCCAATATTTAATTTTCCCTGAGCATTAATATTTAAATAACAGAATCTTCATCTATATCCAAACTTTTTATTTTTTTCGTTCAGGAGAAAAAAAAAACTTTTTTTCTTGAAGGGACAATTCCAGGACAATGAGCAAAATTTGAGGACTTTTCCAGGTTTTCAAGGACTTGCAGGAGGCTAGACATCCTGTATAACTTTAAAACATAAAAAAAAATTTAAACAAGTTTATTAGGTCAGTCTCGTTCAAATTTGAATTTTTCAGTATTTCCTGATGAAATAGTGCGAAGTCATTTACCAGCTGATAATAACCGACTGATACAATTTCAGGGCAAGGACGCTTTCATAGGCTGACGATCTCATATTGTCAAAATAGATTCAAGAACATCTCTATCGAGACAGAAAAATAGGAAATACAAAAATGAAAAAACATTTTTAGTAAATAATATTTTTATTTTGAAAATCTGGTTTCCAAATGTTGAAAACAATTATTTTGCGTAAAAGGTTTTTTTTTTAATAAAAGGTACATTGTAATATACAATCGAAAATTTTTTGACCACTGGAAATTCTTTCAATATTCTCTAATAATCCAAATTCAGGGTGGCTGTTTGATTCAAAGAAAAAAATTTCCGGTCATTTCCCGGTTTTTTCCCGGTCAATAAAATTAAAAAAGTCGAAATCTAAAGCCAAATAAAAATTTTAAACTTTTATCAAATGTAGAATTCGAAAAATATAAATCCACGTTATCATTTTTAATGCTCTGAATTAAAGAATCATGCAAGGAATTAAAATTTTTCTGAAAATTATATCATTTTAAAAAATTTCAAAAAAGAAACATTGAAAATTAAACAATTACATTTTTCAATAAACTGAACACTTCCTAACTTGACAATTGAATTCTTTTCATCTTAAATAGTTTAAAAATCCCCAAAATGTTAGAAAATTTCATTAAAAATTTTTTTAAACATCTACATAGTGTTTTACATTTTCTGAAATTTGAATTTGTTAAAAAAAAATGTCAGACCTTCTAAACATCTTTTGGAATGATTTGAATTTTTCTCACAACTTTTTCTACAAATTGTTTTTAAATCCTGCCAAATGAAAAAAATGCCCCTAAAATTGCCTATATTCATTTTTGATAATTTTGTAAATCTTTCTAAATGTTTCTAAATATTCTTCTAAAATTATTTTTTTTTTTAAATTACTAATCATCTTAAATTTTCCTATAAAATGCTTTTTATTTTTCTGAAGCCTTTTAAAATTCTTTAAAAGCTTCTAAATTTTTTGTTCGAAATCTGCAAAATATATATTTTGTTTTAAATTAGGCCGTGGGCTATTTGCAATTCAAATTTTGAATTAATTTTGAATTTTCTTTAAATTTCTAAACATCTATTCAACTAACTCGATTTTTTCTGATAATAATAGGAGTTAAATTGTTAATTACACATCAAAATTCAACAGTTTGACTAACAAATTAAATTTTTTTGAATAGAATAATTAAAATTGTAACTTTCCAAGTTTGTTTTTTTTGTTTAGTTTTGAATATATAATTTATAATTACTGCTTTTAAATGAACATTCAGATATTTCTAAATATTAAGTGATTGTTCATTTTCTTATTCAGAAAATTTCAAACGAAATGATTCAAAAATGAAATATTTTAGACTAAAATAATATTAAAAAATTAATATTTGAAAATTAATAAACTTGAATTATAGAAATATTTTTTTTAAGTTATTTTAAAATTAAAAATAGTTTATGAATTTTTAATTGGGTTTATAATTTTTTTTAACTAACAAAAATTTCCAATTGAAACAGTTCAATTTTTCCCGTTAAAATCTGGAAATTCTGAAATTGTGAACTGATTCCGAATAATCTTGTAAAATCAATTTATCTATGGCTTTTTAAATCTTAAAGTTTAGTTCAATTTCAAAAATCATAAATTAATTTATATTCACATTTAATAAACTGAAAAATCTTCTATGAAATATCTTCGATTTTAAATGTTTCTAATTTTTAATTGTTAAAGTATATAAAATTGCATTTTAAAAATCTCTAAATTAAAATGTAAGGTTGAAAATTAAAAATTTTCAATCGAAAATTTTTGAAGTGAAAAATTGAATTGAAAAAGGTAAAAATTCAAAAAATTATTTAAAAAACGGTTGAAATCAAAGTTGGATAGTTTCTTTTCTGAAAATTTGTAAAATTCCCGGTTAAATTGCAAAATCTTAACTTTTATACATTGTATAGTCAAAATATTTACTAAAATAGAAATCCACGCTATTATTTGGAATTTTATGAATGAAGAATGAATAAAAAATTTATAAATTTCCAACATTATATCATTTTAAGCAATTTCAAACTAAAAAAATTAATTTATACATCAAAATTTGTTTTGAATATTTTTTTAAACATTCTCTTGAAAATTTGTTGCTAAAAAAATCATTTCAAAATTTTCCAGGAATCTAATAATAATTTTATCATCTTGAAACTGGAATTTTTCCTACAATTTTTTGAAAAACCTGCAAAAGTAAAAAAAAAATACCTCGAAATCATTCAGATACTTTTTTTTTAACTTTTGGAATCTTATTAAATATTCCTTTGAAATTAATTTGTCAACAACAAAATTATTGTTAGTTTTTATAAGAAATCTGATGAAAAATTTGTATTCATTTAAACCTTTCAAAATTTTTCATAACCGTATAAATTTCTTGTCCGGAATTTTCATTTATCACTCAAAATTTTTTAAAATCTTTTTAAATATTCTTTTGAAATTGATTTTCTAAAATAAAAAATAAATTTAAATTTTCCCAGAAAAATTGATAAATATTTTTATTTTCTTAAAACTTTTGAAGATCCTTCAAAAGCTTCATGATTTTATCTCGAAATTTTCCAAAATCTAAATTTACTTTTTTATTTTGCGAAATCTTTTCCAGTTTTAAATTAAGTTTGGATGTTCTCAAGACTTGTAAATATCTCTCAAACTCGTTCAAATTTCTTCCAAATTGACAATTGTTCATTTGTTAATTATAAATAAAAATTCAGTAATCACACTCACAGATTAAAAATTTTTTAAATAAAAAAATTAAAACTGTTATGTTCAAAGCTTTAATTTAACACTCTGAAATATTAACAATTCAAGGCTTTCTGTTTCAAATAATTCAGTTAAAAATTGTTCAGTTCTTAATATTTGATTCAAAATTGCTCATTTTGGATGAAGACTAAAATATTGCTAGATATTAAAAAAAATTATTTTCCTAATTAAAAAATTTCAAATTAAATTGGTTAAAAATTGAATATTTTAGATTGAAACAATATTTGAATAGGATTTGGAATTGAATAAGAGCGTTTAATTTTCAAATTATTTTTAAATTAAGTATAGTTTATAAAATTTCAATGGAACTTTGACATTTTTTGAACTGTTGAGGCTTTCAAATTAAATTTTGTTTATTTTTAAAGTTAAAATCCGTAAATTTCTTAACTTTGAACAGGTCAGAATCGTCCACCTAAGTCAATTATTGTTCAATTTTCAATAATAGAACTTTTGTGAATTCTTGTATTTTTTGCAAAGATTGTAATTTTCTACAATAGTTTACATAAAATAAAAAAATTTTTGATAACGTCAAACACCCAAATTAAAAAAAAAATTTAATTCTGTAATTTTCTGTAATACCTTGTAAATTTTTAAAACAAAGTTAAAAATATTAATGCAATTATATTCAAATTTTCAAATTGTAGAAACATGTACCTTATTGTTAATTTTTTTTACTTTTCAACAAGAAAATATAACAAAAAATTACTTATTTGTATTTAGCTGTATTTTTTGTTAAATAAATTTTAACTTTTCAAATTACATTTTTTTACAAAAAAGTACCTGTTTTATGAAAAAATTACAGTTGTAGAAATGTTGTACTTTCTTGTAAAAATTTTTTCGACAAGGAAAAAACCCAAATAAGTTAAAAAACTTTTAATACTATTGGATGCTAAAGCCATAGAGTTCTATCCTGATATTTAGAAATCAATTAATTTTCGTTTATTTCCGATGACTTTACACATACAAGTGAAATCGAGTGACATTCAAAATTCAAGGTGGAACCTGATGTTTTTAGGGTCACGATATGTTGATTTATTAAAAATTGTTATGGTTTAGATGATCAAACAAATTTTCGTCATGAAACACTTGTTTAATCAAAAATTCATAAACGTGTTTCGTATCTGTTGACCCCGACCTCATTTCTCTCATTATATTTTGTAGTCTGAAGAAAAGCACAATTCATGCCCAAAATGTCATTGCGCTTAAACAGCCATGGCCTTACACCCATAGCAAGTTCAAATAAACGGATAGTACAAGAGCGTGATGCCATAAAAAATTATATTTTTCGAAACCGGAAATCATCTTGAGAAGCATTTTTTGTGAAGTAAATTCCTCATTTGTTTACAAATTATTATTATTATTATTAATTATTTTACACTGGCTTTATTATAGACGCCCTAAATCGCGCAGGAAATATTGCCTTGTCAATTAATAATTAATCAAATTAAAAAAAAGATTGCTATGATTTCCAGTGTTATTTAATGTATGTTTTATAAAAATGAAAAATTGGAAAGACTTTAGAATAACATTGAAAAATAAGGATAATTAAACAACAATTTCTCAAATTTGTGGCTGATTCTGATACCAATCCATTTAGAGTATTCAATTTTACTATTAGGAAAAGAAAACAATCCAAAATATTTATAAAAACATTTCTGAAAATTGCTAAAATTCAATACATTCCTTTTTAGAAAAAATTGAATAAAAAGAAAAATTTCATGCAATAAAATTGAGGTACAAAAATGTAAACTCAATTTAAAGAAATCCTAAATTATTCACAAGCAACCCCTGCAGTTTAAAAAGAATCATCATTTTAGTGTCTATATTTAAAATTTAAAATTAAGAAAAAAAAAAATTTCATTTCATCATGAATAATTGTTGTCAAATAAGCAGGAAAAAGATTTATAAAATAAAATTGAAAAGCAACCTCACTTTTCGCTGTTTTTATTCCGTTATTTTTGTCTCTAATGAGCCGAAAAGTGAGGTGGCTTTAAAATTTTATTTTTTGATTAAGAATCTTTTTCCTGCTTATTTGGCAGAAATTATTCATGATTAAATTGAATTCTTTTCAATCTTAATTGAAAATTTCATAAAATTTGTTCGAAGAGTCAAAGAGAACATTGCATATAAATTCACAAAAAAGAGAGATATTGTTTAAAATATTTTTCTCTTCAATGTTTATTCATCATTTGTTCATAAATAAAAAGGCAAAGCAAAGTTAAACATTTCAGGAGAAACCGCAACTTTATAGCATACATCTAAGAGAAAATAGTTATAAACAATAATAAATTGTTTAAACACTCATTTTTATTAACTTGCATTATTATTACCTCACTAAGAGAAGAGTGGGCAAATATTCAAAAATTTCAGAAATAACCGCAACTATCTGGCATTAATGTAGATAAAATAGTTATTAACCATCATAATAAGTTGAAACAATTAATTTTGCTTAACATAAATAATTATTGAGTCACTCCAAGTGAAAAATAGACAAATAGTTAAACATTTCAGAAAAAACCACGAATTTCTACCATCAGGTAAAGAGAATATTATTAACAATAACAATAAATTGTTTAAAAAATTATTTTTGGTGACTTGAATTAACGATTACTTCACTCTAATTGAAAAATTAACAAAAGTTGAAGAAATCATAAAAAACCGCAAATATCTAGTATTAATATAGAAGATAGCTGTAGACAATAATAATTTGTTTAAACAATTATTTTTTCTATATTCAATTAAATATACAGTCACTCAAAAAGTCATACTTTCTGGGTAAAAACTTGAATTTTTGCATTGAAAACTCAATTTTTTTCGAAGAAGCTTATTTTTTGGTTGAATAACTCTGTTAAGAAATCTTTTTTTTTTTGAAGAATTATATTTTTCGTTGGAAATTCATATCTTTGGTTAAAAGTTCAACTATTTTGTTGAAAATTATTCCTTTTAAATTGAAAATTCATCTACTTAGGTAAAAGTTAAACTACATTGTTAAAAACTTATTTTTTTGATTGTAAATTCCCAACAGAAATTTTCAGAATTATAAAATATCTGAACTAGAAAATTCCCCAATTTGAACAATTGAAAAAAGTGTTTGTTAACAAACATTTTCAGAAATAAAATAATCAAATATTTATATCAAAGAAAAAACTTTTTCAATGTTCAAAGATTCTTGAAATTATTGTTTGAATTTAAAATAACAATAATTCAGAAAATATATTTCTGAATAAAAAATTTGTTTGAAAATGCGCATTGTATTTTTCAAAAATTAGAAGAAACGTTTCCAAAAATCAAATTATCAATTAAAAAAAAATAAATAAAAAGGAACTTCGAGATAAATTAGTGCTGAATAGAATCCTGCAAATTTTGTTTTATTCGAAGCGGACGTGTTTTAAAATTTATTTTTATAACATTTTGATACAATAATTGTTATTTTGAATTCAAGCCATGATTCGAACAAAAATTGATCATTTAAAAAATTTTCTATCAGACAAATATTTGATTATTGTATTTTTAATAAATAAACAATATTTATTAAGTAACCATTTTTTTTGTTGCTTCAATTCGCGAATTTTTTAGTTTGTATGTTTTATGATTCGGAAATATCTAAAACACGGGGTATCTAGAATAACTAACAGACATACATTTTGTAAAAACCTGTTTTTTGGTAAAAAAAATAAAAATAATTATTTTCTTGATTTAAAATGTCATTTTTGCCGGGTAAAAATGGATTAGTTTCGTGGACATTTTTTTTTCCCGAAGTCATTTTTTGTTTTGTAAATTCAAGTTTTCCAAAGAAAATTCCTCTTTTGTCTTGAAGGTCCAACAATTTAGTTGAATTTTTCTTTATTCAGTGAACAATTTTTATTTGTTGAAATTTCGTCGTTTTGATTTAAAAAAACTTTTTTCAAATGCAAATTTCATGTTTTCTGATTTAAATATAAACTATGACACTTTTTGATAGAAATTTATATTTTCAGGTTGAAGTTTCAACTATTAAGTTCAAAATTATGTTAAAAATGATGAAGGTTATTGGTAATAATATCATTTCAGACATATTAGTTTCTGATTATTATTATCATAAATTTAAATGCTTGGTGACAGACATAACCAACGTAGTCAATGTTTACATTCTTCATATTTTCATAAGTGTTATGACATTTGAGTCAGAATTAATTGACTATCAAAATTTACAATACTACCCATATTTGCATATAATTAAAATTGAACGGGTGTATCTGTATTTTAAATTAATGATTGGAACGTCAACATTATATCAAATGTCAGTTTATGATAGAAAACTGATATCAAAATAAAAAGAAATAAAAACAGCAGCACCACGAACGTAGTTCACACTTGTATATTATTATTAATAATAAATTTTTATGCGAAGACGCTACCAGATTCAAATAGATAATATATGAGACATCGAGGGCTTTTGAACATTTTTCAATGTTATTAATTTTCTTATCTTTTACTATTATTCTTGTGAAAGTTAAAACACTATATCAAGATTGTTAGATTAGGCTTAATCCAGGCTAATAACGGAAGCCTCGCTCTTTTTATTTTTTGCAAATTCTCTAATTCAATGCTAATCTATTCCACGATTCCCGGCACCACGTGCGTACTCATCGGCGGAATTCTTGACCAGGTGAAACTAATTTTTGATTTACAACATTCCGGCTCGTATTCATACTTGACCTAATCGACCTCCGCTAAATTCTAAGGAGAAGCGAGCAAATAAATAACGAAATTAAAGAAAATTAAACACATTTATAATAGCAGAGGGACGACTGTTGAATCTATTCGAACGGGGTATCTAGAATAAATAACAGACGGACAACTAACAGACAGACAACTAACAGACAGACAACTAACAGACATGCAACTAACAGACATACAACTAACAGACAGAAAACTAACAGACAGACAACTAACAGACAGACAACTAACAGACATACAACTAACAGACATACAACTAACAGTCATACAACTAACATACATACAACTAACATAGATACAACTAACATACATACAACTAACATAGATACAACTAACAGACATACAACTGACATACATACAATTAACAGACAGAAAACTAACAGACAGACACTAACAGACATACAACTAACAGACCGAAAACTAACAGACATACAACTAACATACATACAACTAACAGACATACAACTAACATACATACAATTAACAGACAGAAAACTAACAGATAGAAAACTAACAGACATACAACTAACAGACAGAAAAATAACAGAAAACTAACAGACAGATAACTAACAGACATACAAGTAACAGACAGACATTTTGTAAAAACCTGTTTTTTCGTGTCAGGGGGTCTGAAAACATGAACATTTGACAAAAATGGAGGAAGGTCAAATTTTACACAAATCTAATGGGGAGACCACCCTACAGTAGATAATGTCTCTACAGTAGATAATCAATAATTTTAAAAATACTAACATATATAAAATAATTAATTGAATGTAATCAAAAAATAAAAGACGATATGTGTTGAAATATTAAAAATAGAACTGATTATTTTACTTGTATTTGTTCTTATAATTAATGATTAAATACTGTAGGATCACTATCTACTGTAGGGTGGTCTCCTCTACCATCTCATTATAGAATAAGAATGTAATATGCATCCTATCGTAAAGTGGTTCTAAAAAAATTTGAAAATGTAATTTAGCCGAAAAATGTTGTTAGATAAAATTTTATTGTAGCGCGTATCGTTTTTCCAAAAAGTTAGTTTTTTTATTTCAAATGCATTTTTATAACAAAAGTTTATAATAAATTTGTAGGTCTTTTTTGGTTGAACAACTTTTGCCTATTTATCTTTTTTTGTACATTGCGCTGTTTTTCCAAAAATTTTTTATTATTAATGTTATTTTTCACGATTGAAACAGAAATTACGCATCTTATCAAAAAATGATTAATGAAAAATTTTAAGCTCTTTCCTGAATGAACAACTTTTGTTTATTAATTTTTTTTTCGTTGGTTGTGTCGTTTGTCCAAATTTCAATTTACTTTATTCCTGAATCAGTTTTTTACAAATGAAACAAAAACTACGCGTCCCACCAAAAAGAGATTAGTAAAAAATTTGTAGATATTTTTCAATGCACAATTTTTCCCCTTTTTTTCGTATCTTGTATAGTTTGACCGAAAAATGGAATTTTTTATTTTTCATCGTTTTTTGGTGCGATGAAAATTTGAATTTTCGATTTTTCAGGAAAATTGGAAAAAGTCTTATAACAATATTGTATAGTGTTGCACTAAAAAGGTGTTATAAGCGAAATTACTCATACGCCCCCAAACCTATTTTTATGATAAAAACCCGTTTTTTGGTGCCTGTTAATTAAGGTGGTTTAAAATGAATTGAAGATTTTTTTCTCAAATTTTTATGTATATCGTTCAGAAATTTATTTGAATCGACACAAAACTAAATCCATTCGTTTTTGTTTTGAAAAAAATGATATTGAAAGGTGGCGCAAGCCCCATGAAGTTTAACACGTATTTCCCATAGTAAAAAAATACGTTCTTGTAAATTTTATTTAGAATCTTGAATATTAGCTAAATCGAAATTAGAGTTAAGTAATTTGTCTATTTTTCACTTGAAGCGACTTAGTAATTAATAAGGTTTAGCAAAAGTAATTGTTAAAACAAATTGCTATTGTTTATAACTATCTTTCCTCAGATAAGTGCTAGAAATTTTTTTTTTTTCTGAAATAACTTCGATTAACCTTTTCAGTTATGAACAAATAATAAATAAACGTTAGAAAGAATCATATTCTAAGCAATCTCTTTCTTTTTTGTAAATATATATATTTCTGAAATAAAACAGATATTCGAAATATTCTTTAAACTTTCTGTATGGATCATATTAAATGTTAATTTTCCTTGAAGTAATAACTGAGAGCCTTTTTGCTAATATTATTATTAATATTTTCTATTCGATCCTAACGTGCATCAATTACTGAATCACTAAGAGAAACGTTGACAAAAAGTTGAAAAATTCAGAAAAAAACGCAACTTTCTAGCAATAATCTGAGAAAAGATAATCATGAACAATAACAAATTGTTTAAACAATTATGTTTCTCAACTTGCATTCATTATTACATTAATAACTAAGTGAAAATTTGACGAAAAGTGTATTTCAGAAGAAACCGCAACTGTCTAGCATGACCATTGAAGATAGTTTTTAACAATAATAATTTGTTTAAACAATTATTTTTGTTAAATTTCAATCATTCTTACCAAAGTCTGACTGACGAGTGGACAGAAGGCTCAATATTCAAGAAGAAACCGCAATTTTCTAACATTATACAATGATAATATTATTTAAAATAATAATAACTTGTTTAAACAATTAATTGTTTTGACTTTAATTGATTAATGACCTCACTTTAATTAAATCTTTGACAAGAAGTGGAACATTTTTGAAAAAACTGCAATTTCCTAGCATTATTCTAAGATAAAATTATTAAAAATAACAATAATTTTTTTGAACAATTATGTCTGTTAAGAATAACACAGCCCCACAAAATAAAATAAAATTTCATATCCCTGAACCAGACCCATGCATCCCTATACATTTTTTATCTCTGAATCCGAATTCGAGGTTAACAAAATTCATATACCCCCAAAATTTTTAGCTAGAGCCAAAAAACACCCCTAGAATGAGGTGAAAATGATATTAAGCCACGAGCATAGTTTTTGCATCTTAATCAATCAAATTAAACAAATTTTCAAGTGTATAGCGCATAAACTTGATTTGAAATACCCTTCCCCATTTACTCCACATACCCCCTAACCCAGCTAACCCCTGAAAATCACTTCTACCAAACGACAAGAAGGCTAACCTACCTACCCTTGGGAACAGCGAGTTTAGTCGCCTATTTTCTTAGAATAAATACATTCGACACCACAAGCGTGCTAACCCACGTACCCCCTAACTCACCTAACCCCTAGAAACGAATCCTACCAAACCACAGGCAGGCTAGATAACCTAACCCTGGGAACAGCGAGTTTAGTCGCCTATTTTTTTAAAAATAATTACATTCGAGATCACAAGCGTGCTAACCCACGTACCCCCTAACTCACCTAACCCCGAGAAACGAATCCTAACAAACCTCGGGCAGGCTAAGCCACCTACCCCTGGCGACAGCGAGTTTAGTCGCCTATTTTCTTGGAATAATTACATTCGACACCACAAGCGTGCTAACCCACGTACTCCCTAACTCACCTAACCCCTAGAAACGAATCCTACCAAACCTCAGGCAGGCTAGCCCACTTACCCCTGAGAACAGCGAGTTTAGTCGCCTATTTTTTTTTTGAATAATTACATTCGAGTTCACAAGCGTGCTAACCCACGTACCCCCTAACTCACCTAACCCCTAGAAACAAATCCTACCAAACTTCAGGCAGGCTAGACCACCTAACCCTGGGAACAGTGAGTTTAGTCGCCTATTTTCTTGGAATAATTACATTCGACACCACAAGCGTGCTAACCCACGTACCCCTAACTCACCTAACCCCTAGAAACGAATCCTACCAAACCTCAGGCAGGCTAGCCCACCTACCCCTGGGAACAGCGAGTTTAGTCCGCTATTTTTTTGAAATAATTACATTTGACTTTATTGAATTAAATACAATTATCCGCCTCGTTCTCAAACTTTTTTGATTTTCGAAAATGATTGCGTCTTTGTGATTCTCAGTGTGATAAAATGAACAATCTATTATCAAAAATGTGTGTTTTTCTACTATCAAACAAAACCAAAAATTTGAAATCAAACGAAAACTACCCATAAACGGTTCACCAGTCTTTTCCGTTCAGCAGAGAGCATGTTTAAGAACCTATTTTTTCTTTAAGACAATACAAATTCCAGGACCATGAACAAAATTTGAGGAATTTTCCAGGTTTTTTCAGGTAAAAAAAATGCAAGGGATTTCCCAGGTTTTCCAGGTTTTCAAGGTTTTGAAGGATTTCCAGGACGCCAGGCAACCTGATTTTTTCGCTCAGCAGAGAACATGTTTGAAAATCCATTTTTTTCTTTAAGGGAATAAAAATTCCAGGATCATGAGCAAAATTCAAAGACTTTTTAATTTTCTTTCAGATAAAGAAAATTCAAGGAATTTTCCAGGTTATCAAGGATTTCCAGGACCCCAGGCACCCTGATTTCAATGATCCACCTCGTTCTCACACTTTTTTCATTGCTGAAAATGATTGGAACTTTGTGATTTTCTCCGTGATACAATGAACGATATATTTTTAAAAATGCATGTTTTTGTACTATCAAACGAAGCTACAAATTTGGAACTTAACGAAAAATACCAATAAACGGTTCAACAGTCCTTTTTCATTCAGCAGAGAGCATGTTTGAGAACCTTGTTTTTCTTCAAGAGAATAAAAATTCCAGGACCATGAGCAAAATTCAAAGGATTTTTTAGGTTTTCAAGGATTTCCAGGACCCCAGGCACCCTGATTTCAATTACCCGCCTCGTCCTCACACTTTTTTGATTTTTCGTAAATAATTGCAGCTTTGTGAATTTTACTATGATAAAATGAACAATCTATTTTGAAAAAATGTGTGTTTTTATACTACCAAACGAAACTACAAATTTGAAACCAAACGAAAACTACCAATAAACGGTTCAACAGTCTATTTTCGTTCAGCAGAGAGTATGTTGAGGAACCTATTTTTTTCGTTAAGAGAATAAAAATTCCAGGACCATGAGCAAAATTGAAGGACTCCTGCAGGTTTTTCCAGCTAAAAAAATTCAAGGAATTTTCCAGGTTTTCAAGGCTTTCAAGGATTTCCAGGATCCCAGGCACCCTGATTTCAATGATCCATTTCGTTCTCACACTTTTTTGATTTTCCAAAATGATGGAATCTTTGTGATTTTCACTGTGATAACATGAACAATCTATTTACAAAAATTTGTCTTTTTCTACTATCAAACAAAACAAAGAATTTGAAATCAAACGGAAACTACAAACAAACGGTTCAGCAGCCCATCTTTGTTCAGGAGAGCACATGGTTAAAAACCTATTTTTCCTTTAAGAGGATAATAATTCCAAGACCATGAGCAAAATTCAAGGACATTTCCAGGTTTTTTTTCAGATAAAAAAAATTTAAGGACTTTTCATTATTTCAATGATCCGCCTCGTTCTCATACTTTTTTATTTTCAAAAGTGATTGCAGCTTTGTGATTTAAACTGCGATAAAATGAACAATCTATTTTCAAAAATTTGTCCTTTTCTACCATCAAACAGAACAAAAAATTTGAAATCAAACGAAAACTACCAATAAACGGTTCATTAGTCTAATTTTTTCGTTCAGCAGAGAGCATGTTTAAGAACCAATTATTTCTTCAAGAGAATAAAAATTCCAGGACCAGGAGCAAAATTCAAGGACTTATCCAGGTTTTCAAGGATTTCCAGGACGCCAAACACCCTGATTTCAATGATCCGCCTCGTTCTCACACTTTTTTGATTTTCGAAAATGATTGCAGAATAGAGTTTCATCTGTTTGACTCGATCTGGAGGTCGCAATAAGACCAAGCCGATCCCCTAATCGCTTTCTCTGGTTGCCCTTTAGACCGAGATTTACATAACGCCGCGGCACCAAAGCCTACTTGATTGCTCGTAATTAGCGACGCGTGGCCTGCGCCCACGTTGGGTCAGAATTGTCGTACAGAAGAAAAGAAAGGCGTGAAGAAGGGGAGCCAGACGGAAGAGAAGAGGAAGGATCCTTGCTAATGAACTGCCATGATGATTCCTTCAAGATAACCTGGAGAGTGTCGGAAGAAGTAATTTATATCTCCACTGATAACCTTTTTTTGATCATTTTTTCCGTATTTCCGAGGAGTGCTCGGATATGTGACCATCATGGGGTGTCTACTAGGGTGGTAAAAATTTTTTTTTTTTTCAAGTTTTATGCATATTGCCCGGGAATTTTTCTGAACCCTCACAAGAATAAATCCGTTTAAAAAAAATAGATACTTAGAGGTCGTTCAAGCCCCATGAAGTTTAACACGTATTTCCCATAAGAAAAAAAAGACGTTTTAGTAAATTGTATTCAGAAAACTAAATATTAGGTGTATCAAGTTGAATGTTGTCCATTTCTCTTCACAATTAGCCATAGGATACGAATAAATTATTACTTTTCAAATATCACCCCCATAAGTCTGTTTTAGATGATCCAAAAAAACCCCATAAGTGAAAAAATTGGGCTTGTGAGAATTTGGACACAATTATGATTTTTTTTCGTTTTTTTTCAATGCAAATTGTTTGTAATACATAAAATACTACTTTATACTGCTAATTAAATATTCATATGAATTGTTTAAACAATCTATTATTGTTTTTAGCAATTTTCTCTTAGAACAGAGATAAAAAATCGCAGTTTCTTCCAAAAAATGTGTACATTTTGTCCAGTTTTCAATTAAGGTGATGCAATAGTTAATTAATGTCAACAAACATAATTGTTTGAACAATATATTATCATTGTTAATAATATTCTCTCAGAATAATGCTAGAAAATTGCAGTTGTTTCAAAAAATTTTCACTCTTTTTGTCCGATTTCCAATAAGGGAGAGGTGAATAATTAATTATGGTAAACAAATTCTTGTTTAAATGATCTATTGTTATTGTTAATAATATTCAATTTGAATAATGCTAGAAAGTTGCGGTTTTTTTCTGAAATTTTCAACACTTTGTCTAATTTCCAATTAGAGTAAAGTAATAATTAATTTAGGTTGACAAGAATAATCGTTTGAACAATTGATTACTATTGTTAACAATATCCGCTTTGCTAAATGCTAGAAAATTGCAATTTTTTCTGAAATTTTTAACCACTTGTCTGTGTTTCACATTGATTATAATTAATTAAATTTAAAAAAAAATAATTATTTGAGCAAATTATTATTGTTTCCAACAATCTTCACCTATATTAAGGCCATATAGTTGCAGTTTTTCTGAAATTTTTAACTTTTTGTTAAACAATGAATTATTTTTTATAACTATCTTCTCCTAGATAAGTGCTAGAAAGTAGCAGTGTTTTCTAAAACGTCCAACTTTGCTTTGCCTTTTTAATTATGAACAAACATAATAAGTGTGACTAGAAAAGATCAATTTTCAAACATATAGCTGAATTTCGGACTAAAAAGATCAGTTTTCAACCAAAAATTGAATAGTTGAATTTTCAGTTGGAAAAATTAATTTTCAACGAAAAACAGATTTATTTTAAAAACAAATTTAATTCAACTTCTAATCAAGTGGTTTTATTTTCAAACGAAAAGATGAATTTTCAAGTAAAATGATGAACATTTAGCTGGAATACTTGAATTTTTTTAACCAAGAAGATGAATTGTCTGCCGCCCAGACGATTCTTCAAAAAAATACATGAATTTTCAACTGAAATGATCAATCTTCAACTGGAATATTTTTTATTTTGGAGAAAAAAGAATAATTTTTACAAAAAAGGACGAATTTTCAAGAAAATACATGAATTTTCAATTAAAAACATAAATTGTCAACCAACAATTGAATAATTAAATTTTCAGTTGAAAATTAATGTTCAACCAAAGAGATGAATTTTAAACTAAAAGGATGTAATTATCAATTGGAATAGTTGCATTTTTGAATTAATTATTAACTCACTCTGATTGAAAAGTGGAAAATTTGAGGAAAAACTGCAAATTTTTAGCATTGTTCTAAGAAAATATTATTATTAATTATAATAAATGGTTTAAACATTTATTAGGTTAGGTACTAACCTACTTGGGCAAATGTTACTCAATAAAAAAGTATATTTTAGCGGAAAAAAAATTAAAATTCTAATTTTTAATTGCTATCGCTATAGTTCAATGAATTACGCTGTTACCTTTCATGCTACTGTTTATAAATTATGAGACTGTAATACATGATGATTCATTTTGTTCATTAAAAAATTTTCCAAACTTTTAAATAATTATATTATTTTCCATCTACAGCCATTCATTTATAAAATTTATGAAACAATCATCATGAGTAATACTTGGAAAATAATGAATAAGTCCAAAGCATGAAATAACGAAGTCTACGAAAATGGTTTAGGGAACTAAATGAGCATTCATTTATTAAAACCTGATTATTCTTATAGAGGAAACATGTAAAAACTGCATTAAGCTTTGACCTACAGTAATTTCAGTCTCACGTAAGAGGGTTAAATTTGCCTAATGTTCTTCGGTATAAGTAGTTTGAACAACTAAATGATAAGAGCACACATTTTTAAAGTATGTAAGTTATTCGAAAATGTTTCGAAAAAAAGTTTTTCTAGTGCTTCCTCTTCAAATATATATGGAACATCAAAATTTAATCATGCATATGAGGGTCATTATACGTCAGGAATATCAGGATCTGCAAGTGGTTGTTCGATTTTAGGTAAACTTCGTGAAATTATAGTGTTATATAAGAGACATTTCGGGTCCAAAGGATTTTTGAAAATTTTCAAAATTACGGGAGTTACGCCATGTTGAATTTCGGCATCACATTTTTTTGAAATATCTATATTTCTGCAACCATTGAACGAATTTGGATAAAAATTGTAGGTTTTGTAGATAAATGTATACGCTTTAAATTGAAAATTCCAAAAAAATTTTGGTTTTCAATTTTGACCAAAAAAATGACCAAAAAAAGTTTGAATTCAGTTTTTCGTCAAGAAGGGAAAAAAATTTTCTTTTCTTGTTAAGAATATTCAATTCCTTATAATTTCACCTTTAATTTGAAAAAAAAAAATTGATGGTGACTCTTCTAGATCACGAGATAATGGCATTTTAGTGGGACCGTGCGCTGCCATGGCGCTGCTGTCTCAGTGTCGCGCAGTGAGGGAAGAGCACATTTTTTGACAAAACCGCCCGGCACGTACCATTTATTTAAAGACTTTCAAATTTATTAAAACCTGACATTAATCGATGTAATAACTAACTAAAAACTATATTTAGTCGGTTAGATTAACCAAAAAATTGTTAATAATGCTATAAAGAAACTAATGAAAACGAAACTCATTTTTTCGTTATTTTCAATGATTAGCTACTTAAAATCCATAGATTTTGTATGATACATGACAGATACTAATGTGCAATTACAATTAGTCAAAAATAGTCGACTTTTAACAACAATTTAAACACTTTTTGTAAACAAATACACATTTCGACCATTTTTTCATGATTTTATTGCGTAATCAACTAAGCCTTTTCATAAAATAATGACAAAATGTGCAATTTGTCTATAGAAAATATTTACATTGAATAAACAATTTTTTACAAACACTTTTCTAAACAGAATCTTATAATTGTAATTAAGAGCTTTTAAAGCTATGAAAAACATAACAACCAGGGTTTTTGGCAAGATAATACTAATTCATTTAAAACAAAATTAGTCAATTAATGAAAAGAATGATCAGAATGCGTATTTGTTAACAAAAATTGTTTATGAACATCATTGTTCATAATTTCATTATGAACACTCAGAGAAAAAGCAATCCAATATGTGAGAGACGAGGGGAACTCACTCAGAAAGCACCCGATATGTGAGAGGCAAGGGGAACTCACTCAGAAAGAACTCCGATATTTGAGAGGCATGGGGAATTCATCCAGACAGCACCCTAATATGTGATAGGTAATGGGGACCCACTCACAAAGCACCCCGATATGTGAGAGGCCAAGGGAACTCACTCAGACAGCACCCCAATATGTGAGAGGCGAGGGGAACTCACTCAGAAAGCACCCCGATATGTCATTATTTTATGAAAAGGCTTAGTTGATTACGCAATAAAATCACGAAAAAATGGTCGAAATGTGTATTTGTTTACAAAAAGTGTTTAAATTGTTGTTAAGAGTCGACTATTTTTGACTAATTGTAATTGCACATTAGTATCTGTCATGTATCATACAAAATCTATGGATTTTAAGTAGCTAATCATTGAAAATAACGAAAAAATGAGTTTCGTTTTCATTAGTTTCTTTATAGCATTATTAACAATTTTTTGGTTAATCTAACCGACTAAATATAGTTTTTAGTTAGTTATTACATCGATTAATGTCAGGTTTTAATAAATTTGAAAGTCTTTAAATAAATGGTACGTGCCGGGCGGTTTTGTCAAAAAATGTGCTCTTCCCTCACTGCGCGACACTGAGACAGCAGCGCCATGGCAGCGCACGGTCCCACTAAAATGCCATTATCTCGTGATCTAGAAGAGTCACCATCAATTTTTTTTTTTCAAATTAAAGGTGAAATTATAAGGAATTGAATATTCTTAACAAGAAAAGAAAATTTTTTTCCCTTCTTGACGAAAAACTGAATTCAAACTTTTTTTGGTCATTTTTTTGGTCAAAATTGAAAACCAAAATTTTTTTGGAATTTTCAATTTAAAGCGTATACATTTATCTACAAAACCTGCAATTTTTATCCAAATTCGTTCAATGGTTGCAGAAATATAGATATTTCAAAAAAATGTGATGCCGAAATTCAACATGGCGTAACTCCCGTAATTTTGAAAATTTTCAAAAATCCTTTGGACCCGAAATGTCTCTTATATAACACTATAATTTCACGAAGTTTACCTAAAATCGAACAACCACTTGCAGATCCTGATATTCCTGACGTATACTGACCCATGAGTAATACTTAAAAAACAAAAATTGATTAGCATTTCGAACTCGAAAGTTCATTGCCTCACTACCCGATTCGGGTAGTGTTTCTAGGTGAATAAATACTACCAGTGTGGGTCCACCACACCCACGACGGGTCAACAACACGCAGTATTCCCCGAACGGTCACCCATCCAAGTACTAACCGCGCCCAACACTGCTTAACTTCAGTGATCTAACGGGAACTGGTGTTTTCATTTTGTTTAACGAATTAATAAAAAGATCTAATGGCCTTTTTACGTAATTCGAGAAAATGAAGCGTTAATTTTCGTTCAAAAGCTTTAAAAGTAAATACAGTAGGAATTGAACAAATGAAAATTAAAAAGTTCTAAAATAAATAATTTTGAATTAAAGGCGTTAAGATTAAACAAATTTTGAACGATTGTAAATTAAAAGCTTCACAAAATTGAATGGCTACTTTAAAAGCATTTGAAAATAAATTTAGATTGTTACTCAACATTCTGTCGAATCTCGAATCCATTACATTTAAAATTGTTTAATATTAAACATTTGCATTTATTCTAGAGTTTCGAATAGAGGAGTTCTAGCTTTTCGTTTCACGTTAATTTTACATTTTCGCAACATGAAAATATAGATTTGAACGACAAAAATGGGAAAATCATCATAAGGGTTATCCATGAAGTACGTTACTACTTTTAGTAGAAAATGTCTCTTTCAGTAAGACATATTTGTTTCCATTCATGCTAGAGTTTCAAGAAAAGGAGTTTTATCTTTTTGTTTCACCTTAACTATACATTTTTGCAACATTAAAATATAGAGTTAAATAACAAAAATGAGAAAATTATCATAAGGGCTGTCCTTGAAGTACGCTACTACTTTTAGTAGAAAAAGTCTCTCTCAGTAAGTCAGTTTCAAATAACGGAGTTTTATCTTTTTCTATCACGTTAATTTTACATTTTCGCAGCGGAAAAATCTAGAGTTAAATGACAAAAATGGGAAAATCATCATAAGGGCTGTTAATGAATTACGTTACTACTTTTAGTAGAGAAAGTCTCTTTCAGCAAGACAGTTTCAAATAAAGGAGTTTTAGCTTCTTGTTTCACGTTATTTTTGCACTTTTTCAACGTGAAAATATAGAGTTGAACGAAAAAAATGGGAAAATCATCATAAGGGCTGACCATGAAGTACGTTACTACTTTTAGTAGAAAAAGTCTCTTTAAGTAAGACAGATTTGTTTGCTTTCATTTTAGAGTTTCAAAAAAACGAGTGTTATTTTGTTGTTCCACCTTAACTATACATTTTCGCACCGTTAAAATATAGAGTTAAATAACAAAAATGAGAAAATTATCATAAGGGCTGTCCTTGAAGTACGTTACTACTTTTAGTAGTAAAAGTCTCTTTCAGTTAGACTGTTTCAAATAAAGTAGTTTAAGCTTCTCATTTCACGTTAATTTTACATTTTTGCAACATTAAAATATTGAGTGAATGACAAAAATGGGAAAATCATCATAAGGGCTGTCCATGAAGTACGTTACTACTTTTAATAGAAAAAGTCTCTTTCAGTTAGACTGTTTCAAATAAAGTAGTTTTAGCTTCTCGTTTCACGTTGATCTTTCGTTTTTGCAACGTGAAAATATAGAGTTAAATGCAAAAATGGGAAAATCATCATAAGGGCTGTTAATGAAGTACGTTACTACTTTTATTATAAAAAGTCTCTTTCCGTAAGAAAGTTTCAAATAAAGGAATTGTAGCTTTTTGTTTCACGTTGATCTTTCATTTTTGCAACGTGAAAATATAGAGATAAATGACAAGAATGGGAAAATCATCATAAGGGCTGTCCATGAAGTACGTTACTACTTTTAGTAGAAAAAGTCTCTTTAAGTAAGACAGATTTGTTTGCATTCACTTTAGAGTTTCAAAAAAACAAGTTTTATTTAATTGTTTCACCTTAACTATACATTTTCGCAACGTTAAAATATAGAGTTAAATAAAAAAAAATGAGAAAATTATCATAAGGGCTGTCCTTGAAGGTCGTTACTACTTTTAGTAGAAAAAGTCTCTCTCAGTAAGTCAGTTCCAAATGAAGGAGTTTTAGCTTTTTGTTTCACGTTAATTTTACATTGTCGCAACGGGAAAATATAGAGTTAAACGACAAAAATGGGAAAATCATCACAAGGGCTGTATATGAAGTACGTTACTACTTTTAGTAGAAAAAGTCTCTCTCAGTAAGTCAGTTTCAAAAAAACGAGTTTTATTTTTTTGTTCCATCTTAACTATACATTTTCGCAACGTTAAGATATAGAGTTAAATAACAAAAATGAGAAAATTATCATAAGGGCTGTCCTTGAAGTACGTTACTACTTGTAGTAGAAAAAGTCTCTCTCAGTAAGACAGCTTCAAATAAACGAGTTTTAGCTTTTTGTTTCACGTTAATTTTACATTTTCGCAACGGGAAAATATAGAGTTAAACGACAAAAATGGGAAAATCATCATAAGGGCTGAACTTGAAGTACGTTACTACTTCTAGTAGAAAAAGTCGCTTTCAGTAAGACATATTTGTTTTCACATTAATTCTGCAGATCAATGGCAGTAAAATGAAAATTACAAAAATATTGTTGCATTGACAAAAAATTTCAAATTCGTAAAATAGACGAAACGTTTTTCATCCAATGAAAACATCAGACGCTGAAGTCATGCTTTTGATATCCGGAAAGGATTGTGAACCTTTCAAGCTTTCTCGTGTCAGTGAAATTTTTTTTGTTCATCTTGCGGCACTTTTAACGTGACTGAAATATTTCCATGGACCCGTGGTCCGTTGTTCCCGGTGTCTACGGAATTTCACCGTCCTTCGTCGCATGACCCTTGACACGTAGAGAGTTCGCCAGCGTATCCTCTCACGATTCTGCAAAGTCGAAGGGTCAACGAGACATGTGCGTGTGAAAAATGAGCTTGATCCCTAATATCCAGAAAACTTATAATATTGTAGCTCACAATTAAAAAATCTTGGTGAGCAGTCTTAAAAAGGGGGAAAAAGACCACCGAAGAATAACGTGCTTGTGAAAGTATCTTCCGGAAGGATACATAAAATGTCAACTTAGAAGCTAGAATAAAGGGTGTAACTGATATTGAATGGCCATTGTTTCCATACGAAGTCAGAATAAAGTCTTACGTCAGGCATTGTCTTTGTTTGACTGTAAAAATAGTATTGAGGGGAAAATGGTAAATTGTTCAATCTCTTGATGTCAGAAGAATTAATATCACTATGTGACATTTAAACATTAGTATGGTCTTTCAATGTTAATCAAGTCTGACAAGAGGGGGGGGGGGGAGCTTCTCCCCGGGCGCGGATTTTTCGGAAATGTTGGAAAAAAATTATTAACAAAAAAAAATTATTCATTAATCAATTGATGATTAATTGATGCATATATTGATTCCGATTGTGCAGATTTTGTTGTTGAATTGACTCTGTAATCTTACTTTTAAGTAAGAAATCTAAGAGCATAATCAATAGGGTGGTCCAGAAATGTATTGGAAAATATTTTTTCTCGAATTTTTATGTATACCGCACGGAAATTTGTTCGAAACCACAACAAAATAAACCATTTTTTTAGAACAAAAATGACATTTTGAGGTGGATCGAACCCCATGGGGTTTAGCACGTATTTCCCATAAGAAAAAAAATACATTTTTGTAAATTTTATTCAGAATCCTCAATATTAGATCCATCGAGTTGAACCTCAACATTTGTCTTGATAATCAGCCATAGAATACGAATATAATATTACTTTTCAAATATCACCCTCATAAGTCTGTCTTATAGGATTCCCAAAAAACCTCATAAGTGGAAAAATTGGTTGCGCGAGTTTTTTTGCGCTTATCACGACTTTTTTCGGTTTTTTATTGTAAATTATTTCTGATTCATAGAACACTACTTTAGACTGACAATTAGATGTTTGCATGAAGTGAGTTAATATTCAATAGAGAGCAAAATCAATTGTTTAAACAAATTATTATTGTCTGTAGCTATCTTCTTCTATAATAATAATAGATAGTTGCGTTTTTTTCTGAATTTTGTAGTCTTCTTCCATTTTTCGATTCGAGTGAAGAAATAATCGCTTTGAGTTAACAAAAGTAATTGATTGAATAATTTATTATAATTTTTAATAATATTCTACTTACTTGAAGATATAAAGTTGCGGTTTCTTCTGAAATATTCAACTTTGGTTTACCTTTTTAGTTATGAATGAATAATAAATAAAAATTAGAGCGAAGCATATTTTGAACAATCGCTTCCTTTTTCATGAATATATTTTACTGGAGGGAGGCTTTTTCGTTTGAATTAATTTTTTTAAACATTGGGAAAAAAGCAAGAATAATTCACGTAAACAAATAAAATACTATGAAAAAAGTGATTCTTGTTGAGGTTCACTTATTATTTGTTAATAACTAAAAAGTCAAAGCAAAACTAAAGATTTCAGAAAAAAGGAACTTTCTAAAACTTATCTAAGAGAAGCTAGTTATAAACAATCATAAATTATTCAAACAACTCTGTTTGTTAACATGCATTATTTATCACTCTAATAATCAAAAACTTGGTGAAAAGTTGAAAATTTCAAAAGAAACCGCAACTATATGGCAATAATAAACAAGATAGTTATAAACAATAATAATTTGTTTAAATAATTATTTTTGTTAAATTTAATTAATTATTAAGTGACCCTATGGTAGCGTTCACATATTACGTATCATCAAAAAGGGGGGAGGGGTTCGCGTTTCGTTACGGTCTGTTATGTGTGTTTGTGGGGGGGGGGGGGTATTTCGACCAGAGTAGGTAAAATTTTCAATTCATGAATTTTCTGCACCAACAATTTTTTATACGAAAATTTCTAAATAAATAATTGTACTTCATCATGAAATTCATTTCTAAATATTTCTAAACATTATTCATAGAAAATTATAATTAAATTGTAATTTTGAAATTAAATTAAATTGTAATTTTAAAATTAAATTAAATTCTGAAAGATTCTTCAAAAATGGAAAATAATTCTGTTCTTAAAATTTCACTACCAGACTAGAATTTGTAAGCTTTCTTACATTTTCAAAAAGATAAGAAAAATTAAATTATAATGAAAAACTTATTTTGAAGAATTCGAACAAAAATTAGAAGCTTTTTAATAATTATGAAAGATTTGAAGAGATAAATTTTTTTTCAAGATTTCTGGGAAATTTTTTAATAGTTCAGTTTTTATTTTAAAAGAATAATTTTAAGTGTTGAAGATTTCAAAATTTGTGGAAAAGTAATATGGAAGACTGAGACATTTTTTTTTAATTTTTCAGAATAAAAATTTATTTTAGGTAAATTGGATTTGGTAGGGTGTTAAGAGAATAAAAAAAATGTTCTTAAGATTAATGGGAAAATTTCAAATGATTGGTTTTTGATGAATTCGAAGAGAAAATTGAAAAAGATTACAAAACATTCTTAATTATTTGCTAAAATTTTTGAAAAGATTCTAAAAGATTGTAAAAACAAATTTTGCAATTTTGCCGTATTACATGATTTGAAAAAAATTGGAGTAGGTTTAAGTGATATTCAGAAATTTTGAATGGATTAAAAAGTGATTGGAACCTGTAAATATTTTTAAAGAATTTTATAAGGTTTCGCGAAAATGAAAAAAAATTAGGTTCCTAGGAAAAATTAAAATGATTTTTCATTCCGGAAAATTATTTCAAGAGCTTATTTGAAAATATTTCGAAATATTTAGAAAGATTTCTGAAATTGATTAAAAAATGTAAATAATTTTCAAAGATTAAAAGGTTTAAAAGGTCTGAATAGATTAAAGAAAGAATTTTCTTTATGTTCTAAAATTCCTAAGAAAATTTTAAATGTTTTATTTTTATTTTGAAAGAATAACTTCAAGAGAAATTTAAAAAAGGTTTTTGAACATTTCAAACGATTTTCTAAAATTTCGAACGAGATTAAGAGATTTTGAAGCAAAATGTTTCAATTTGTCAAGATTAAAAAAAAATTTTTAAATCGAGTAAATTTCAGAAATATTAAGGAAAATTAAAGAGATTCTTCAAGAATTTCAAACCTTGAAAGATTTCTAAAAATTTAGATTTCTAAATGTTCAAAAAAAACTATAGAAGCTTCAAAAGAATTTCGAAAGGTTTCGAGAGAATTCACAAATTTTCTTAACATTTCTGGGAGAATTGAGCAGATTATAGGGCAATTTTTTACATTTTGAATGATTTTTCGAAATTCTAAGATAAATCCGCGTCAGTTAACAATATTTTTAGGAACTTAAGACGTTTTGTATAGATTAGAAATATTTAAAAACTTGGAAACGTTTCCGAAAATTTATCAAATATTTCTTAATTTCTTCCAAATTTCTAAAATTTGTAAACATCTTTTAAAAAGACTTGTATTTTTCCTAATATTCTTAAAATCCTATGAAATAAAAAAGAATGTCTCAAAAATCTTTTGGATTCTTTTTTGACACGTCAAAAATATTCAAAAATCTTGTTTAATTTTCTCAAGAATTTCATAAAAATTATATTCATAAAAATTATAAAACAAACTGATGATACTTATTTTGGTGTTCTCAACATTTAGAATTTTATTTTAGCTTGCATTTTCAAGTGTTCAAAAACTTTTAACAAATGAATAATTATTTGGAATTTTTATATTGTATGATTATTATTAATACAATATTATTTTGTATTCTTTATGACATTGAAAAAAAGTTTTCAACTGATGACTTCCATTAGTATTTACATGAAGTAACTTCAATATTTGTATGACTGAAAAAAATATTGAAAAAGCATTCAGTGTTAGATCAAAATATTATTTATTCCAAATTGAATATTAGTTAGAATTTTAATATTTTATTATTATTATTAATATTATTTTGTATTTTTCATGGCATTAACTCAATTGAAATATTATCAATAGTAACAATAAATTGTTTTAAAAAATAATTTTGTTAACTTTAATTAATTATTTAACTAACTCAAAGTGAAAAGTGAACAAAAAGTGGAAATTTTTAGAAAAAAAACGCGACTTTCTATTTCCATAATAAGAGAAAATTGCTAAAAATAATAATAAATTTTTTAAACATCTAATTATCAGTGTGAATTAGTATTTGGTAAGAAATATTTTATTCGTATTTTATGGCTAATTGTGAAGAGAAATGTTGAGTTTCAACTCGACTCAGCTAATATTGAGGATTCTGAATAAAATTTACAAAAACGTCTTCTTTCTTATGGGAAATAAACATATACATAATAAAAAAATTATTATTGTCTATATCTATCTTCTTCTATATTGATGCAAGATAATTGCGGCTTTTTTTGAATTTTTGAAACTTTTTTCCACTTTGAAAAAAATGTATTTATTTCTGTGTGGATTCAAACAAATTTCCGGGCGTTATTCATGAAGATTAAAAAAGAATAAAAAATTGGACCACCCTAATAATGAGGTAGTTGGATCTACTTTTTCCAATCAACCACTTGTTGATCCAAACATGATCCAAAAATTCTAACATAATTTCTGTGGACTCACAATAAAACCATTCGCATCCCTGCTCCTCGAGTTCAGTTTGAGTCGCGTGTACTCGCATGTAGAGGGCCTACACAGTCACACACTCTGAAAATGACACGCGACGTTTCACAAACACAAGGACACACACGTATATCAACTTATGCATACACCATACGCGACTTGCGCGAGAAGATCGAACAAAGCCGGTACTGCGAGCCACGTGTGCGGAGAATTTTTTACACTTTACTCCACCTGCGTGACACAAAAGCCGTAGCACTTTGCGAAGGTCAGTTTTCACACCTGAATAACCATAGAAGTGACTTTTAAATGTTTTATATAAATTTGTATAAAAATTCTGACATTTGTGCCCCCGTCTTTTATTTCAGATCCACTTTTAGTAATCCGATGAAGAGGCACGAGAGGAATATTCTGAACTGAAAAAAAATATTGTCAACAATATTGTTAACAATTTGGTTAGGGTGCGGAATATAAATTTTCGAGCGGATCACGCGGCGCATTCGTATTTTTACCGTATACGAATCGTTCTGCCGTGAAGATCTGACCGGCGCGGCGGCAACCCAAGGCGAATATTGTCGGGTCGAGTTCTAGGTAGAAGGGTAGGGGCTTGGAGAAGCTGGAAGGAGTAGGTCAAGGGTCAGGGCTATGCCGTACGACCCCGCGACCTCCGACCTTCTTGATCCCACCAACCTCCGACCGCACCGCGTCGCAACATACTCTCGGTTTTCCTCTTTCTCTTTTTAACCACATTCGTCTCCTTTCTTCTCTCCATTTGGTTTCTACTTCTTCAAACCTTTTTCTCTTCTTCTTTCTTGCAAAGTGTCACACGAGGGATTAATTACGCGGATTTTTCCGTGTAGATTTTATTGCAAGATTGCAAGATTATTTTGCAAAGGAACTATTTATTTTAGACTACTCACAGTCTCATATTTTCTATTCAACTAGATTATTATGTGCGCGCGCTAACATTTTTTTTAAATTTCTCTCATTTACTCAATTTTCGAAAAACTATTTATTTCTTACAAGTTTTTGACTACTTCAATTCTTGCTGAAATTATGCTGAAATCATTAAAACATCAATACATATAATTTTGAAGGTTACATTCCAATCCGATACTCAGTCAGTTCACGCAATATAAAAATCATTAAACATGTATTTGCAATGGAATGTTTAAATAATTATGTTTATATATTATATATATATATATATAGTTATATTCTTTAATTTTAACTTCCCTTTCTGAAAATATGATTGATTAATAAACTTTTACACTCATTAATAATTTATGAATGTATTATTTATGAATAAGCTTTTCGAATAATTCCAGAAATTTTAAGTTTTAATGTAATCAATTAATAATAATTTGTATAATGAGCCTAAAAAGGCAATAATAAAATAATGTTTAGCATTATTTCCATTGAAATATTCAAATAATTTTCAATTTATATATTGTCTGGATTTTAAAATTGCATTTTTGACAATTTGAATCATTTATAACGTTTTATACTGATTCCAGAAAAAAATTAAAACATATCATAATTTTGAAAATTGAATTCAAATAATCATTTCACAATATCGCACATATTTAAAAAAAACTACACATTTGTAATGAAGGTATTTTGAATAGAGAATCAACTTTTATTATCCATATTTAATTACCTAACCTCAAAATAAATGATCAATTCATGTTACTTAATGAAGAAAAATTGAAATTCAATCTTTATGTAATTTAATATTGTGAAAAAAATTAATCAGCTAATAATTAATTAATCAGTTCACAAAATAAGAACCATTCAACTACAATTTTCATTAAAACATTCAAATAATTTTTCTCTATTAATTTTTTTAATTTTAACTTTCATTTCTGGGAACTTAATTTATTAAAAAAATAATTTTTTTTTTTTTTTTTTGATGTTATGTTATTACATCATAATCAATTAATTTATTAATAATCGTTTAAGGAAGCCCCAGAAACTGTAGTTTTCAATAGAATCGGTTCATATATAATTAGTCAGTTCACAACATAAAAAGCATTAAACAATTATTTTCATTGGAACATTCAAATGATTTTCACATTATATATATTTTTTTCATTTAAAAATGCATTTCTATGCATTCAATTTATTATAGACCTTCAAAGCTAATTCCAGAAAAAATCGAAATATATATACATATTAAATAATCATTTCACAACATAAAAAGCATTGAACAGTTATTTTAATTGAAACATTCGAATAATTTTTACTTTATATTTTCCTGCAAAATGTAATTAATATTAACTTTCTAAACTAATTTCATAGAAAAGTAGAATATATGTACATATGATATTGGAAGCAGAATTCAGATACTTATTTCACAACATCACAAAAATTTAAAATAAAAAGCATTAAACTATAACTTTCATTGAAACATTCAAACGATTTTTACTTTACATTATTGCAAATGTTTGCTTTCATTTCTAAAAATTTCATTTATGCATAAACTTTTATACTAATTTCAGAAAAAATAAAACATATTTACATATGTTTTTGAAAATTAAATACAGATACTCATTTTACAAAATCAGGCAAATTTGAAAAATTATGTAATTACAATACGGGTATTTTAAATATCAATCAATTTTTATTATAAAAATTAATATAGCGAGAAAAATGATCAGCTTATGATTAGTTAATCATTTCACAATATAAGAAGTTTGAAGCTTTAATATTCATTGAAACGTTCAAATAATTTTTACTTTTTTTTAAATTTTAACTTTCATTTAGGAAAATTGGATTTATTATTGACCTTTTAAAGTAATTCCAGGAATTTTAAGTTTTTATAGGATAAGTTAATAATTAATTAAACAGCTCACCAAATTAAAAGCATCAAACAATTATTTTCATTGAAACATTGAAATAATTTTTACACCATATTTTTTTTAAACTTGAAATCTCATTTCTGAAAATTTGAATGATTAATAACTTCTTATGGTAATTTTCTAAAAAATCAAAACACAATATTTATATATAATTTTAAAAATTGAATTCTGATGCTCAGTCAAGCATCAATCAATCATTATCATTCCAACATTGAAATAATGTTTACTTTACATTTTAAAGAATTTTCACTTCAATTTGGGAAAATATGATTTATTAGTAACCTTTTATAGTAATTTAAGAAAAAATTAAAGCATGTTCACTTATCATTTTGAAAATTCAATTGAGATAATCATTTCACACCATCACAAGCATTGCCAGAAATTACATAATTTAAAAAATTAACATCAATGAAATGAACATCAATCAGCTAATAATTAGTTTAATTATAATATTTTTGTTAATTTGAGCTTTCATTTCTGAATACTACACTTTATTAATAAACTTTGAAAAAACAACTCCAGAACAATTAAGTTCTAATAGAATCAATAATCAAAACATGAGAAGCAACACACAAATGTTCTCATTGAAATACTCAATTAATTTTTAATTCATATTTTTAAGATTTACAATTGAATGGCTTGAAATTCAAATAATTAATAACCTTTTATACAAATTTTATAAAAAAATCAAAACATATAATCGTTTTAAATATTCTTTTAAAATTAATTTTTCAAAATAATTTTAAATTTTCCTAGCAAACTGAGGATTTTTTTTATGCTCTTGAAATCTTCAGAGATCACCGAAAAGGTTCAAAATTTCATTTCAAAATCTTCAGAAATCTAAATTTAGTTTTTTATTTTTCAAAATATTTTCCAGTTTCAAATTAAGTTCAGATTCCATCAAAATTGAATAAGAGCATTAAATTATGAATCTGTTAATTTGAAATTATTTAAAAATTAAGTATAGTTTATGAAGTTTCAATCGATTTGTTCAACCACTGACTAATTTCGTTAAAAATTCAACCATTTATTTTATGCTATCAATTTTTGGTTGAAAATTAATTTCTTAAACTGAAAATTTCACTATTTCAATTTTGGTTGAAAATTTATTTTTTTCGTAGTTGAAAGTTTTACTATCAGGTTGGAAATTAATATTTTTTTGCATGAAAATTCACGTTTTTTTTAAATGCTTATAACTTTTGGTTCAAACTTAACATTTTTAACGTGAAATTTCACTATTTCATTTTTGGTTAAAGATTGATCTTTCTCAGCTAAAAATTTCACTATTTGGTAGAAAATTTGTCTTTTTTGTGGAAGATTTACGTATTTTGTTGAGAATTCGTATTAAAAAAAAAATTAATCTCCTTGTTTAAAAATTATCCTTTTGGTTAAAAAGTCAGATTTTTTTACTAAAGTCGTTTTTAGCTTGGAAATTCAACAATTCCACACAAAATTTCACTATTTTGTTGACAATGTAATTAATTTTTGATTGAAAATTAATTTCCTAAATTGAAAATTTCACTATTTCATTTTTAGTTGTATTTAATTTTAGTTTTAATTTTCTAACCAATCTTAAGCTAGACATATTAATTTATACAGTGAAATTTGTTAACTTTTTTTTTAATATTCTCTTGAAAATTTATTTAAAAACCCATTTTGAAATTTTTCAAAAATCTGATAATAATTTTATTATCTTTAAACTCGATCAAGATTCTTTTTGAAAATTTTGGAAATCTTATTAAATATTCTTTTTGAATCAATTTTTCAAAAATGGAAAATTATTTTTAGTTTGTCTAGGAATTGGGATACAAATTTTTTATTCATTCAAAGCCTTTCAAAATGCTTAAAAATGTTGTGTTCGAAATCTTCAAAAATCTACTTTTTTCATGTTTTAAATTATTTTGGAATCAAAATGAATAATTGTTCAATTGTGATTTATTAATTAAAAAATATTGTTTAGAACTTTTTTAAACATTCTCTTAAAATGAAATTTTTAAAGTAAAAAATCATTCTAAATTTTCCCAGCAAACTTGAAGAATTTTCGTTTATTTTCTTAAAACCTTCAAAGATCCTTGAAAAGCTTCAAAATTTGATTTCGAAACCTTCAATATTCTAAGTTTTGTTTTTTATGCTTCGGAATCTTTTCCAGTTCCAAATTAGACTTTTTGATATGGTACTTTGTAAATTCACAAGAATTATTAATTATTTATGGAATTTTTCTAAACAAATTCAGAATTTGTCTATTTTTCAACGAATAGGCTAAATTAAAAAAAAAAATAACTCAGGATATCTTTGCGATTTTTTTTTTCTATTCTATAGTGCTTTACAAATTCTCAATAATTATAATTTATTAAAACAATTTTTGTAAGGAAATTCAGAGTTTTTTTTTTAACTAATAGGCTCAATCTGTTGACGGCATAAACTGAGAATGTCTCTTCGATGAGTTTTTTTCATGATGTTTCGCAAATTCCCAAGAATTATTAATTAATAAAAATTAATTTTTTTTCATAAGAAATTTTGTTCTTCAAGGAATAAGCTTAATTTTTTACAAATTTAACTAAGAATGTATTTGCGATCACTCTTTTCTGTAGTGCTTTACAAATTCTAAAGAATTATGATTTATTTATTTAAAGAATTTTTGTAAGGAAATTCAAAGTTTTTTTTTTCAACGGCATCAACTAAGAATATCTTTCTGCTGACTGTAATCTATGTTGCTTTGTCAATTTACAAGAATTTTCAATTATTTAAAGAATTTTGTTCACAAAATTGAGACTTTGTTAAGTATTCATCTCATTGGTTGGAAATGTGAAAATTGATCTTTTTGGTTGAAAATAAGATTTTTATTATTTAGAATTAATTTTTGAAACTAGAAATGTAACTGTTCCATTTTTTGTTGAAAATTTATCGTTCCTGCTAGAAATTTAATCTTCTTGGTAGAAAATTATATTATTTCGTTGAAAATTGATTCTAATTTTAATGAAAATGGATTTTTTACTGAAAATTGAATTACTCTGTACCATAACACATATACCTATATACCTATCTACCTTATACCATATAACGACCTACTTTACACCTATATACCTATCCCACTACTTTCCAACCGAGTAAGTCACGCCTACCCCGAAAGGGAAATGGCTTAATGGTATAATAATAATAATAATAATAATAGTTGAAAATCCGTTTTTTTTTATTTGTAAAAGAGTAATATCTAATTAGTTGAAATTTCATCTTCTGGGTTAAAAATTAATTTCTTTGGTTCAAAATTCGTTTTTTTTTGTTTGGAAATTTATTTCACGGACTGAAAATTATCCTACTTTATTTTTGGTAGAACATTTATCTTTTTAGTTCGAAATGCATGTATTTGGTTGATAATTAATTTTCTTCATTTTAATATTCATAATTTTAGTTAGAAATTCACTTTAACTATTACATTTTTTTGTTGAAAATTTACCTTTTTCGATAGAAATATAATATTTTTCGTTAAAAAATTATCTGTTTTGTGGAAAATTTAACTATTCTATTTTTTCTCAAGAATTCTTTCCTTTCTTTGTAAAAAAATTTTTAGTTGAAAATTCGTTTTTTTTCTCGATAGAAAATTCGTCTTTTGGATTGAAAAATCCACTATTTGGACAAAATTTCATATTTTTGGTTGAAAATTCATCATTGTAATTAAAAAATAATTTCATTTTCTGAAAATTCTTTTATTTTCAGTTGAAAATTATTCTTTTTAACTGAAGATATAACTATTCCATTTTCGGTTGAAAATTTATATTTTTAGTTGAAAATTAATTAATTTAGCTGAAAATTAATTAATTTAGCTGAAAACTCGATTTTTTTAAATTTACTTTTCTAACTGCAAATTGAAATATGTATTATATTTTTGATTTGTAAATACATCTTTTTTAATTCAATATTGAATTATTTTGTTGATAATTAATTTTTTGTTGTTGTAAATTGATTGTCTTAACCGAAAATGTGATTCATCTGTTTTTTGGTTAAAAAAGCTTTTTTTTTGTTATGGAAAACAAATATTTTGTTTGAAAATTCGTTTGTTTTTGGTTGCTTATTTATTTTATTGATATTTTAACTGTTCCAATCTTGGTTGAAAATTGATGTTTTTTAGATGAAAATTCACAAACTTTGTTGAAAATGATTTGGTATTTTTTTATTGGCATTATAATTAAAACAATATTATATTATAATTTTTTATTTGTATTATAATGATTTGGATTTGGATTTCTTTAGTAAAAAATTAATCTTTTGAGTTGTAATCTCAATTATTCAGTTAAAAATTTATATTTTTGGTTGAAGATTCATCGTTTTAGTTGAAAATTCATTTTTTTGCTGATAGCAAATTCGTCTTTTGAATTGAAAAATCCACTATTTAGACCAAATTTCACATTCTTTGGCTGAAAATTCGTTTCTTTTCAGTTAAAAATTACTTTTTTCTTAAATAAACATATAACTATTCCATTTTCGATTTTAGACAAATGAAACACTTTTTTCATAAATATTATTTATTTATTTAGGAAATGGGGTGTTGAAAGGCGGTTGTGAAATATGGTCAGGAGTAGATAGCGAATCACATCGTAGTCAAGGGGTCGGCTTAATTATGAGTGAAAAAGCAAGTCATCATCTCATGGAGCATAATTTTGTATCACCCAGATTGCTGTGGGCTATAATGAAGGTAGGAATCAGAAGATTATTTATCGTAGCGTGCTACGCACCAGTTGATAGCGATTCGAGGGAAGTTAAGGACGCCTTCTGGGACACTTTAAATGATACAATAAGTATTTGCGATCAAGGTGAAAGAATAATTCTGCTAGGAGATATGAACGGATGGGTCGGTGTCCAGCGTCAGGATACAGATACAGAAAGGGTGCTAGGTAATTTTGGAGATCCAACAAGAAAAAATTATAACGGGGAAAAGCTAGTTAGTTTATGCTTAGAAAAGGGCCTATTTATTACGAATACTTGGTTTAGACATAAAATGATCCACATGTACACCTGGCGTAAGGGAAATAGCCACAGCATAATTGACTTTGTTATTGCGGATGAAAGATTAAGAGAACTAGTTAAAGATACAAGAGTCATGAGGGGTTCCGAATGCAATTCTGATCATTACCTTTTAGTCTGCAAAATAGACTTAGGGCTGGGATGGAGAACAAAGGAAACAAAGAAAACGAAACAAACACGAATAAAAATTGAAAATTGACAGAGACAAGAAGTGCAAACAGAGTTTAAAAAGAGGTTAACTGAAAGCATAGATAGGGCAACGTGGGAAGCGCTTATAAGCAATAAAGATATAGAGGGCGCGTGGACTTTATTACGGGATGTCATTGTCAAATCTGCGACCGAAGTATGTGGTACAGCGGTTGTAGGAAGAAAGTCTGGCGATGCGTGGTGGAACGATGAAATTGCGGCAGCCCAAAAAGAAAAGAAAGAAGCGCACAATAAAACGCTGAACATGACAGGTCTTAGCGATGAGGAGAGAACTAGACTTAAAAATGATTACAGACACAAAAATAGGAAAGTTAAACGACTAGTCAAAGAGAGTAAAGAGAAAATCAGAACAGAAGAAGAGAATAAAATAATAAACTACTTTGAAGGAATTACGAAACTATTATATAAACAGTTGAAGGAAAGTAAAAGTACAGAGTTTGCTAGCATGAGAAACAGCAAAGGCGAAATGCTATATGATATAGACGGAATAGTAGACGCTTTGAAAGAGTCTTTCAAAGAACTATTGGGAGGTGAAAATATCGGACAACAAAACTGCGACATAGAAGATAATGCATTAGAAAACCCAATTGAAAAAGTCTGTGTCACTGAGGTCAGAGATATAATTAAGAACTTGAAAAACGGTAAGGCTGCGGGTATAGACAATATTAGCGCTGAAATGCTTAAATACGGTGGCGAGTACATACCTCACAGGTTGTGCGAATTAATAAATTTATGTATCGAGACGGGAGAAGTCCCAGACGATTGGAGAAAAGCGATTATCGTACCAATATACAAAAGAAAAGGAGATAAAAGCAACTGCAGTAATTACAGAGGTATCAGCCTACTAAGTACCGTAAGTAAAATATACTCAAAAATACTTATTCGTAGGGTAATGAAAATTACAGAAGAGAAAATATGGGAAGTCCAAAGTGGATTTATGTCAGGAAGATCATGTATGGATCAGATATTTAGCCTAAGACAGGTCGCAGAAAAAAGTTTGAGAGTAGGAAAGAAAGTCTTCTGTGCATTTATCGATCTAGAAAAAGCATTCGACACGGTAAATAGAAGTAAACTTTGGGAAGTCCTTAAAGAGTATGGAGTGAATGGAGGGCTCCTACAAGCAATAAAAACAATATATACAGGTAGTAAAGCGAGTGTAAGGGTAAATGGGAAAAATAGTGAATGGTTCGATATTATGCAAGGCGTGAAACAAGGATGCGTTATGTCCTCGTGGCTTTTTATCATATTCATGGATAAGTGTCTTAGAACTGCCCTCTTCGACGAAAAAGGTGTAGATCTCGAAACCGTCAAGGTACGTGGGTTGGCTTTCGCGGATGACAAGATTGTTATGGCAGAATCAGTCGAAGACTTGCAAAGAATGTTGAATAAACTTAATACAAGCATGAAGAACATGGACCTCAAAATTAACGTGAATAAAACGAAAGTCATGGTGTTTGAGGGAAAAAGTGAGAAAACAATATGCAACATAGTTCTAAATGATGAGAAATTAGAACAAGTTGACAAGTACGTATATCTAGGTAGTCTATTCACTAACGACGGAAAAATAGATGGGGAATTAGATAGGCGCATAAATAAGGGTAAGCAGGTTATCGGTAGAGCAAGGTCCATCCTCACAAATAAAAACATATCAAAAAAAGCTAAAATGGCCATACATAACTCTATTTTCGTACCAACTGTACTATACGGTAGCGAGACATGGACTTGTCAAGAAAAAGACAGGAGTAAAATCAACGCGATCGGCATGAAACCTCTGCGCATAGTATGCGGGAAAACACTGATGGACAAAGTACGAAACGAGACAATCCTCGAAGAATGTGGTACAGGGGAGACACTAGTTGACATATGGGAAAGAAATCAGCTAAGGTGGTTCGGACATCTTGAAAGAATGAAAGATGAACGACTGACCAAGCAAGTGTATAAAGGTAAAGTAAATGGCAAAATGCCCAGAGGTAGACCGCCGAAAGAATGGTTAGAATCTGTGAATGAGACACTAATACGAAGAGACATAAGAAGCCATAGAAATACAAGAGCCTGCATGAAAAAATGCATGGACGTGAATGAAGCTAGAGTAGTATGCCAGGACAGAAATATGTGGCGACAAATAGTTTATAAACTGAGTGACAATAGAGTGAATGATACCTGAAACAAAGACCTTGGATACTAATGGGCCCAGGTGGGGAACCATACATAATAATTTTGTGAGGCTCCTCACTTGGGGTGATCGCTAGAGAGATTGATCAGCAACCTGGGTCGGAGCAGTGTTGCGGAGTGAACGTGTAATTTATATAAATAACACGAGAACTCCAGATCAATCTAAAACATCTATACATAACACCTACATACCCATCCACCCTATACCCATATACCGATAAACCTCATACCTATATACCTATTCCACTACTTTCCAACCGAACAAGTCACGCCTACCCCGGAAGGGAAAAGGCTTAATGGTATAATAATAATAATAATATTAAAAATACGATAATCAGATTTTTAAAATTTTAATGTTTAAAGTTTTTAAAATTACTGCTTGAATCTCGAATAACAATTATTGAAAAAATATATTTTTGGATGAAAATGTTTGGAAAACTGAAAAATCATGAAAAATAAAATTCATGACTGTCAAATTCCCGAATAATAAAATTTTCGATTTTGGAATAAAATTCCCGAATTGGAAAATTGCCGAATGATGAAATATCCAAACTCGAAAATTCTTGAATTATAAAACTCCCGGAACAATAAAAAAATTGTTTTTCAATAAGTATGAATAACTTCTTAAAAATACAATAATCAAATATTTTTATGAAAAAAGTTTTCTTTTTCAAAGTTTCTAAAATTCTTTTTTGAATTTAAAATAACAATACTTGAAGACGATTTCCATCCAGAAAAACATTTTTTTCAATCACCGTTATTTCAAAGTTAAACAATAATTTTAGAAAGTTTAAACATTATAAATAATTTTTTCTCGATACAATTATTTCATCATTATATTTGTTGAAATCCGGGAATTTTTTTGTCGGGAATTTCCCATTTGTGAATTTCATTATTTAGCCTTTTATGAATCGGGAATTTTATTGCATATTCAAAAATGTCAATATTCGGGAATTTTACAGAGTCGGGAATTTTATTTTCCGGGATTTTCAAGCCTTCCAACTTTTTGTTCAAATATTGTTATTTTAAATCCAAACAATAATTTTAGAAACTTTAAACATCAAATATGTTCATTTTCACATTTGTTCATTTTCTTGATGCCTTTCAAAATTTGTCTAAAGCTTCTAAAGTTTTTGTTTGAAATCTTTAAAAATCTACATTTTGTAAAATCTTTTGAAGTTTAAAATTCTTTCTGAATCTCTTCAAATCTTTCAAATATTTCTCAAATTTACTCAATTTTTTTATTGTTTAATCTTACCAAATTGAACCATTTTGTTTTAAAATATTCTATACTATTTTTGGAAATTTTAGGATATTCTTTGAAATATTTTGAAAGCTTTACATTTTTTTTAAGTTTATTTTTCAAAGTAAAAAATCATTTAAAATTTCCTCAAGAACCTTAAATTTTTTTTTTTTTTAATTTTTTCATAATTTCTAAACCTTCTTTAGTTTTAGATTCTTCTTTGACAATTTTAGAAATCTTTTGAAATGTTTCGAAATCTTTTAAAATATTCTCTTTGAATCAATTTTTAAAAATGAAAAATCATTTTGATTTTTCTTAGAAACCTAATACATTTTTTTTTATTCTCTTCAAACTTTACAAAATCATTGAAATACCTTTATACGTTCTAATTTTTTTTTAATTGTGCCAAAACTTCTAAATACCTCTTAAGCTTACTCAGATTTATTTCTAAAATGATCTAATACGGCGAAATTGCAAAATTTTGCTTCAAAATTTTTTACTATTTTTAAAAATTTCAGGAAATAATTTGAAGAATTTGTTTAAATAAAACCTAAACCACTCACAATTTTTCCAAAAATCTCCTGATATGTTTGGTAATCTTTAAAATACCGTCAAATTTTTTATGAAATCTAACAAAATTGCTTCAAATTCGTGAAAATTTTCTGGAATTTTCTGATATTAATTTTTTGCACCAATTACTTCAATATTTTTAAATTCTTCATTTCTATAATAATCTTCTTGTAACAATTCTCTATCACGATTTTTCTAGGCTAGAAAAAAATTATGAAAAATTCATTATAGGAAAATCATTATAGAAGTATACTGAATTTGCTATAATATTTTTTCGTAAGGGAGGACTACAAAGTATTGTGGAAGATTAGATGGGACTTTTTTCTTTTTTGAAAATGTCAGACAATATGTGGTAGATATTGGTTGACCCTAGACTCGTAAATCATGCTAGCCCAGTAAACTGGCCCTCAATTAACTTTCGAGTGTGGACGTGCGGTCTGTAAAACCGCACGGCCACGACAGCGTCATAGACATGCGGTCTTCCAGACCGCACGATACTTCTATTTGGGTCCCTCTTCCCACTGCTGTAAAAGGTTAATAATCATGAAAATTGATCAAATAAAATAAATCCAATCTCTTTATTATTATTGTTGGCCTTTTTTAAAATAAATGTTCATTATATTTTCAACTGAGTGATCAGATAATTTGTTTACGACATATAAAGGCAAACGTGATAATTCTTCCAAAAAAAATTTCTTCTGCCTTAAAGTGCTTGTACATAAAGCCATGGATTATGTTGGCAAGCAATGTCAATTACAATTAACAGTTACTTTTTGAAGCAATTCGTTCAATGCAGCGTGGATTTTTTTTTGTTAACAAGAAACAATAATGACGGCATTTTTGGAACGATCAGGGATCAGGGTCGTGTCAAACCAAGTGTATACGTCTACGGCATCTTGGTGGAGAACACGTACATGAAAGTGAGCCACTTAATATGGATGTGTGCGGAAGACCCGAGTATGACCTCTGAACCCTGACCCTCGCATCGGGACCATCAGCAAGTATTCGTGGTCGGTCGACTGGTCGTTTAAACCGCTAAAAATGTAATGCTTCTCGTGTAAACTTGGTAGTACTACGATTGTAGTTCAGGTCACGAAAAGACATTGCGAGAATTTCACATTTATATATTTCTTCCTATTGTATTTGTTGCCGCTTACGATTCTGAATCGATATTTAATTCAGGGCTGCGACTCAAATTTTAAAAACAAATTCCCGGTAGTACCGATCGAGAAAATCAACAATTCAAAGCATTTAAAATTAAAAATTCATGGTTTAAAATCAAATAGTTGAGATTGAATGTTTGATTTTGTGAAATATATGAAATTGAAAGTATTTTAAGATGAATGAGTACTAGGGTGGTCCAAAATTTTTTTCTCATTTTTATGAATAACGCTTGGAAACTTGTTCGAATCTACGCGAAAACAAATCCATTTTTTTTTAAATATTATTTTTAGAGGTGGGGCAACACACTGGGGATAGAGCACTCATTTTGTTAAAAAAAACCTGGAGGTCACAAATCTTGACCTAATTGAATAATTTTGTTAGAAATGTTACTAATTGAATTTCGAAGAGACTCACATCGCCTAAGTTTAAATTTTTTTTTTTTTAATTAGAAAACTTATAAAACCTTAACTAAAAAATCTAAACATTGAACTCGAGTCTCACATTTCTGAAAGCAACTAACACAAATCCCAACCAATGAACCCTAAACCCACATATCCCTAAACGATACACCCTAAACCCATAAGTCCTCAACCCACTAACCCTAAACCCACTAACCCTAAACCAATAAGCCCCAAACCCTTAAACCATAAACCAATAAACCCTAATCCCATTAACCCTGCACCCATAAACCCTTAACCCACTAAGCCTAAACCCATTAACCCTAAAACCATAAGCCCCAGACTCATAAACCGTAAACCAATAAACCCTAATCCCATTCACCCTAAACCCATAAACCCTTAACCCACTAAGCCTAAA
>CAKNXH010083081.1:0-17379 GCA_932178445.1 Andricus quercusramuli
TGAAATTCACGGAATTCACGGAATTCATGGAAATCACGGAATTTATGAAATTCACGGAATTCAAGGAATTTATGGAATTCACGGAATACATGAAATTCATGGAATTTACGGAATTCATGGAATTCACGGAATTCATGAAATCCAATATATTCAAGGAATTCATGAAATTCATGGAATTCAAAGATATGAAATTCATGCAATCCAAGGAATTCAGAGAAGTCAAGGTATTCACGGAATTCACGGCATTCATGAAATTCATGAAACTTACGGAATTCCCGGAATTTATGAAATTTCTTCGAATTGTGTACTTCCATGAATTCTCGTGAATCCATGAATTCTTCGAATTCCATGAATTTTTTTAATTCCATGAATTCTGCGAATTCTTTGGATGGCCACAAAAATAATGTTGGTTAAACCCCTACCCCTCTCCAACACTTTGTGGGGGCAGAAAGGCACCCCTTTGACTGGTCACAGAAATAATTTTGGTCAAACTCCTACCCCCTTCCAACACTTCGTGGGAACGGGAAGACACTGCTGTGACTGGTCACAGAAATAATGTTGTTTGAACACCTACCCTTTCCAATACTTGGTGGGGGCAAGAAGGCAACCCTTCAACTGTTCAGAAATGATGTTGGTCAAACCCCTACCCCTTTCCAACACTTCGTGGTGGCGGAAAGACAATACTGGGGCTAGTCACAGAAATAATAATGGTTACACCCCTACCCCTTTCCAACACTTCGTGGGGACGGGAGGACACTGCTGTGACAGGTCACAGAAATAATGTTGTTTGAACCCCTAACCCTTTCTAACACTCTGTGGGAGCAGGAAGGCACCAGTTCGATTGGTCATAGAAATAATGTTGGTCAAACCCCTACCCCTTTCCAACACATCGTGAGCGCGGAAAGACACTAATGTGACTAGTCACAGAGATAATAATGGTTACACACCCACCCCTTTCCAACACTTCATGGGGGCGGGAAGGCACCCCTTTGACTGGTCAAAGAAATGAGGTTGGTCAACCCCTACCCCTTTCCAACACTTTGTGAGAGCAGATAAGCACCCCTTCGACTGGTTAAGGAAATAATTTTGGTCAAACTCCTTCCCCCTTTCAACACTTCGTGGGGGCGGAAAGACACTTCTGTGATTAGTCACAGAAATAAAGATGGTTGCACCCCTATCCCTTTCCGACATTTCGTGGGGCGGGAAGGCACCCCTCTGACTGGTCACAGAAATAATGTTGATTAAACCCCTACCCTACCAATAATTTTTCTATTACCGGTACCAACAATTTTTCTACCGGTACCGGCTTTGTATTCAAAACATTTTGTAAATTGAGGACAACAATTTTTTACTTTTAAGAGCTCCGACTAAAAATGTTCCAATTTAAAATTTTGTAATCCTTCAATTTCAAAATTTTGAAAAGTCTCAATATTCAAAAATTCGTTTTGTAATTGATTTTTCAATTAGTCTTATTTTGAATGACAGGAAATGAACATCTATGCACGATAAAGCGCGTACACGAAAAGTTATTTCTGTTGATTGATTGTGCAACAATACAGATTTTCGTTTATTTCCAAATATGCATTGATTTTTTTTTTACAATTTTATGATATATTGGTCATAAATATTATTTCTATGTATCTTTTTGAGCAGACAATCTTTGGTGGTTAAACCTGAAACTTTAATGTCCTTTTTCTATTAATTATTAATTGTTTAATCAATACATATTTCACATTTTAACGCAAATCATCGGTACAACAGGCTCCTTTACATTTTTCGAAAAATCAATTTTCTTGTGGAATTGCTCGCACCTTCACTTCGTAAAATCAAAAAATAATGAAAATTCAATTCCAGCAGATTTCGGGCTATTTTGAGCTTTTAAAATCCGTAAAACAAATTTTCCTCAAAACAACCCTTAAGTTCCAAAATCCACTCACTTAAAAAAACTCGAATTTTTCACAAATGTAATCCTGGCCTATTTTTGGGCTGCTCGCAAGTACTCACTCCGAATTTTTAGGCTTCATCCCTTAACGTTAAAAATCAACCCCTGTGTAGCACGTAGTTATGACTTTGTCAAAATATAATCATTCTGAGAATTTCACAGTGTGGATTAAATCTCTGACTCTTGGTTTATCGAAAATGCCCACTCTAATTTTTAGGCTCCAACCCTAAACGTTAAAAATTCCACCCCCTTGTACCACGTAGATATGACTTTGTCAACAAATAATCTTTTTGGGAATTTTACAGTGTGGATGGTGTCTCTGAATTTTGCTCTCCACAAAAATGCCAACTTTTGACATAAATACTACATATCGATATATCTACTCTTTGACAACTACGTGCTACACAGGGGTTGATTTTTAACGTTAAGGGTTGCAGCCCAGGATTCGGAGTAAGTATTTCCGAGGAGCCCAAGAATCATAGACTTTATCCACATTGTGAAATTCCCAAAAAGATTATTTTTTGACAAAGTCATATCTACGTGGTACAAGAGGGTGGATTTTTTCACCTTAAGGGTTGAAGCCCAAAAATCAGAGTGGGTATTTTCGACGAGCTCAAAAGTTGAAGACTCAATCCACACTGTAAAATTATCAAAAATATTATATTTTGAGAAAGTCATATCTACGTCGTACCAAGGGGTTAATTTTTTAAGTTAAAGGTCAGAGCCCAAAAATCGAAGTAAGTATTTTCGAGGAGCCCAAAAATCATGGACTCTATCCTCACTGTGAAATTCCCAAAAAGATTATTTTTTTACAAAGTCATATTTGCTTGGTACAAGGGGGTGGATTTTTTAACTTTGAGGGTTGAAGCCCAAAAATCAGAGTGGATATTTACGATAAGCCCAAATATCATAGACACTATCTTCACTGTGAAATTCCCCAAAAAATTATTTTTTGACAAAGTCATATCTACGTGGTACCAGGGGGGGGGGGGGTGGATTTTTTAAAGTTAAGGGTTGGAGCCTAAAAATCAGAGTGGGCATTTCTGATAAGCCAAGAGTCAGAGACTTAATCCATACTGTGAAACTCTCAGAATGATTATATTTTGACAGAGTCCTATCTACGTGGTATCAAGGGGTTGATTTTTAACGTTAAAGGTCGGAGCCCAAAAATCGAAGTAAGTATTTTCGAGGAGCCCAAAAATCATAGACTCTATTCACACTATGAAATTCCCAAAAAGATTATTTGTTGAAGCAGTCATATCTACGTGGTGCACGGGGTTGACTTTTTAACGTTGACGGTTGGAGCCCAAAAATCAGGGTGGATATTTACGATGAGCCCAAAAATCATAGACTCTATCCACATTGTGAAATTCCCAAAAAGATTATTTTTTGACAAATTCATATCTACGTGGTACAAGGGGGTGAATTTTTCCACGTTGAGGGTTGAAGCCCAAAAATCAGAGTGGGTATTTTCGACGAGCCCAAAAGTTGAAGACTCAATCCACACTGTATTTTCGAAGAGCCCAAAGATCATAGATTCAATTCACTCTGTGGAATTCCCAAAAAGATTATTTTTTGACAAAGTCATGTCTACGTGGTGCAAGGGGGTTGATTTTTTAATGTTAGGCGTTCGAGTTCGGAAATCATAGTGGGTATTTTCTAGGAGCCAAACAAAAAGGCCAAAAATACGCTAGGACAACACTTGTGAAAAAATCAAATTTTTTGATGAGGGTTGATTTTTTTTTTTTTTTAATTCTGTTGGAATTGATTTTTGATCATTTTGTGATTTTAGGAAGTAGAGGTGATAGGAATACATGGAGCTGATAGAAAATTGATTTTTTGAATACAGTGAAAAGCCCAAAAATTTTAGTTTGGTGCACAAAAGAAGCCCAAAAATAGCCCAATATTCTGAGCTATGAAGAATCCCAAAATTCTATTATCGAGTTGCTAGCTTAATGGACCTGATAAAATGTGAAATAAGTACTATTTGAACAAATGAAAACGATCCAAAGTGGTGATAAATAATTTAAAATTTTGTATTTGACCAATAAAAATAATCCGTTAAAAACTACACTCTGGGGAATCCTGGAAGGGGGTAAAATGGTGAAAATCAAGACAAATTTAAATATTGCTGCTTTTTGAATCACCTTAATCACAAAGTTGTTCGGAAGAAAAATAACCCAAAAGAAATCGCCCTTGTATGATGTTTTTATTTTCTACAATATTATGCGATTTACAATAGATTCAAATAATAAATATGATTGAAAGTATAATATAAAGCTTAATCTTGGATCTTGCGATCATTGGAATTGTGATGGAGAAACGCTTGCAGCTGTTGTTCATATCCAAATTGTTCGACATTGTTCATAGCCTTCAAAAATTGTCCTGGTGGTCCCACGTTTTTTTTTCAAATGTTCAAAGATTTTCGAATGATCCCGGTTGTCAAGATTATCAAGCTTAATCGTCATCAGGACCCATATCAGTACTTGAATTTTTCGGCAGTGAGGCACCTGTACCAGTATTGGATGTTGTGCCCAGATCAGTAGTTGTACCAGTATTGGATGTTTTGCCCAGATCAGTACTTGTACCAGTGTTGGATGTTTTTCCCAGATCAGTACTTGAACCAGTATTGGATGTTGTCCCCAGATCAGTACTTGTACCAGTATTGGATGTTTTGCTGGGATCAGTACTTGTACCAGTATTGGATTTATTCTTCTGATCAGAACTTGTAGCAGTAGTGACTTTGTTGTCCTGAAGAGAACTAGTATCAGTATTGGATGTTTTGCCCGGATCAGTACTTGTATCAGTAGTGGATTTTGTCTCCTGTCCAGCATTTTGTTTCTTCTGCTTTTCCTCTTTTTTCTTGTTCTTCTGTTCTTGTTTGTTCTTTTTATCTTGTTGAGCTTTTTGTTTTTTATCCTGTTTCGCTTTCTTTTTTCTTTCCCGTGCGGCTTTCTTTTTTTGCTCATGTTCACGTTTTTTTTTCTCATGTTCGGCCTTCTTTTTTCTCTTCCGTTCGGCTTTCTTCTTCTTTCTCTCAGCTTTTTTCTCCTTTTTGGATTTTTTGGATTTCTTGTGTTTTTTATGCTTCTTAGACTTTTTAGTTTTACCAGATTTCTTATCTGCATTTTTGTTTACATCTGATCCAGCTGGAACAGCATCTTTCTGTGTCCCTAAAGAACTTGTCGAACCGGAGTCTTTAGTTTTTAGCTCATTAGTTCCGACTTGCGATGGATCTGTGCCCGATTTATTATCTGAAACACCTAGGTCTGAAGTGGAATTCGTTGTAGACTTTTTATTTGGTGTTGTATCAGTGCCGGCTTGAGATGGATCTGTAGCCGATTTATTATCTGAAAGACCTAGATATGACATGGATTCCGTTGTAGACTTTTTATTTGGTGTTTTATCAGCTCCGACTTGAGATGGATCTGTAGCCGATTTATCATCTTGAGGAACAACACCTGTATCTGAACTGGCACTCGGAAAGGCTGAACCTAATTCTGTAACAAAACAACATGAACTATATAAATTTTCGTGGTTAGAAATTGATTCGAGAAGAATTAATTCCTAGCTTTCTTCAAATTACAGAAAGAAATTCTGATGACCCTGTCTAAACGTTGCTTGCTGCGCAATAATTTAGTAAAAATCAAGAAAAAAACTAAAACAACTATTTGGATTACTTAATTTCTTATATAAGAGCTGTTCTCAAAATATCATGGTAATGGATCTTCAGCGCAACTTATTATTCTTTCAAACTTTTGGTTCATGGTATATTAAGAATTCAATGCCTCCACGTTGGGCAAACTATGTTTCTAAAGTAAGATTAAGGCTAGCAAGTTTGTATACATTGATGCTACAATACAAATCACAGAACATGGTAAATAATTTATGAAAGGAAGAAAAATGAAAAAAAAAAAAGAAAAATGTATTATTGTTACAAATGTTATTATACTTACTAAAGATGACCGCTGAGGTGAAAAGTAGAGCAGCAACAACGAACTTCATTTTCTTGATATATACAAGAAAATGATTCTTCTGAAATTGGGTTGCAACTGATGAATCATCAGAAGAATGCTGGTCAATATATACTACTCACTGTCTGGTGGAAAGAGAATATTGACACATTGCGTTCCAACATTTGGTCTGAATATGCCTGGAAATTTTTCATTGTATACAACACGCTACTTTTATAAGACATTTTGTCTGTAATGTGACCTAAATAAAATGTAGCAAAACATGTAAGAACAAGGTGACGCCCACCTAGGAAACGTTTTTGAAAAACAACATGTGCAAGAAATGAAATAAGGTTTGTCAGTAAGTATACCGCATTATTGCTTTTGTACAGACATATATCTTTGAATCTAAATTATTGAAATAGTACTAATGACTTGTAAATTTTCAAAATAATTGCATCATTTGGAAGCGAAAAATAAACACTGAATAATTTCACTCTCATGGTCTTAATTCCGCAATAATATAACAAAGAGCCTTCCAAGAAATTTTCTTAAAATTTATTTGTTGATTCGCAACTAAATCCGAAGCTGACACAAGGTCGAGTTTTATTCAGTTATAACCAATCAGATTTTTGACAAAAATGTATGGGAGGTCTCGTGATTACAACTTCTTGAGATAAGGAAATATTCTTGGTCAAGCGATAATATTGAGATGTAATGGTATAATAATAATAATAATAATAAATTAAGCCTCGGTGACTCAGGTAGTTAGAGGCTCGGACTCCACGTCAGAGGTCCAGCGTTCAATCCCTGAGCCAGTAATACTGGAAATTTCTCTATTTGACCAAGGTTCTAATCAATCAGATCCCACTTTAAGCTGTAGGTCCCCCCATCATGCACTTGTCTGTAATCTAGACGGTGAATGGTGGGCTAAAAAACTAGGCTTTACCCAGTATGACAAATTAGGCATACTGCTCTTTTCAGGCCACTTGATTGCATTACAAAAATGCGTCCGTACCTGATGATATATACTTGGACAGCACCATGAAGCCTATTCAAAAAGTCTAACCCTAAAAAAATGCCGCCGACAATATTGGGCTGTAACCATCTCAAGCCTGTGAATAAATAGGCTTCCCAATCTCCAGTAATACCCTTTTGGGAGGGTTCCATCTGTACACGTGAAAAGTTAGTTGGATATCATCTGTGCACGTTTGAATTTCTAGGTGCGCAGTTGGTAGTGTCTCTTCTGTGCGGAAGAAGTTACCAGGAATCTAGAATTACTCGCAGAGGAGAAATCTTCATTGTAGAGCATCTGGGAAGAGAGGAGGATTTCGTAAAAGCAGTGCATCACCTGGATGAGAAAGAGAGCAGCTTTCCTGTCCAATGCAGATTTAGAGGCTTGCTTCAGAGTGTCGTAGCAATGATTCAAAAACATGAGAAGTTTTAAAATAGTCTTTGTATCATGACGATAAGATCTATGAACTCAATTTACTTGCTCTGAAGCTGATTAATGGAAAACATAGCGATTCTGGTGGTGTCGATGAAACAAGACTAATGCTTATAGAAAGGATTGATCTTTTGACAAGTTAGCAGAAACCTAACAGACCTGAAACATGCCTGAAGGCTCCATAATGTTGAAGATTGAAACAAAGAAAATTCCAGTTTGGAAGAAGTTATCAAAAAAGAAGTTGCAAATTTGAAGCAATTGGGTCTACAACAAAAATTATTGCAGAAACGTTTTGAGGATGAAGAAGGGAAATTAGACCTATGCTTGCTCGATAATTTGAAGCGTAACTCATCAGTTAAGATTATGTCCTAACAACTGCAGACTGTTTCAAGAAGAGTCGATAGTTTTGATAGAGTAGTCAAAGAAAAAGACATGGAAACTGAGAACCACAAGAGTGAACTTCATCAATTATCTGTAAAAGAAAAAATTCTGCGTTCCCAAGGAAAGTAAATGCACGTTTCCTTGCATAGGAACACTGCTTTTCCAGATTTTTTGCACCGTGGGAATTCGGTAGTGAATTTTCCGAATAGAGACGAATTAGGTGTCTAAATTAGGTTGAAAAAATTCTGTTAGTCTCACTGAAAGTAATTGCAAAAATGCTGTTGTACTTCAAACCTTTCAGAATGTCAACAAAAATGACTAAACGCTACACGTGGCAAACTTACCAGTAGATGTTGCTGATGACAAAATTTGTTAAATATTCAAATCGTGAAATTAACAGTTGAGGGTCTTCTAGGTATTTCCATTAGTTAAATGTGTTTCACAAGATTGCTTGATGTGGAACAGCCCCTCCTGGCAACGATGATGTTGCACAACTATTAATTAAAAGGAAAATGTAAAAGTGCCAGTTACTTTTACCCCAACCTTCTTTTTTAATAGTGCTTCCCGGGAACACCCACCCAATATAAAAAGTTAATTATGAAAGATAGGAATCATTATAAAAAGTGAAAAGAAGTCGAGAAAATTGGTATAAACTGATCTCCTAATATGAATTTCTGAAAACGGTCGATATTTTAAGGAAAACAAAAAATTTGTTTATTATTATCAATATTATTATACTCACAAATCAAGACTGCAGCAGAAAAAAGCAGGAAAACATAGTTCGCGCGAAATATAGAAAAAAACTGGTTTTTCATCGAATGTACATATGCAGCATGCTAGTATGATATCACCTGCTGTGTCAACAAAACTGATCAAAACATACAGAAACAAGGTCACTGTCACTTAGGCACTAATTCAAAAGACACCAAATGCAAACCATTAGATAATGCGTTATCAGTACGTGTACCGTATGATGATTCTCATTACAGATATAGCTCTCCAAATCTGAATTAGTGAAATCTCACTTATTACTAGTAAACTGCTACTAACTCGATTAGTTGGAACCTTTGGGAAGACTGCATCGAGATTAGGAATTTTTTTTTCTTTTGAGTGAAATATTAGCTTTCTATTGCAGTTATTAAAAAATGATCGTTATAGGAATATTGAAATTATAAATTGAAAAGTTTGAGAATGTTGCGAATGTTGCTGTTGCTTGCAATAATTGCTCCCTAATGATTGATAGTGGGAAAATAATAATTTCTTTGTGATGATGTGTGAATTTATTTAGGCATGTGTATATTTATTGAAAGAAGATTATGTAACGGGGAAACGTGACACATAACAATGTTTGATGAGACGATGTAATTGTGCCGAATTGATAAGCTCGTTATTAGGCTAAGTATCAGCATTAATGTATGCTTAAGTTGTAATCAAAATTTAGAAGACAATAAAACAATCATCTTCTAAAAAAATTAAATTAAAAAAAAATGTATTTAAAAAGAGGCCTAATTAAAAAAATTAAATAAAAAAAAAATGTATTTAAAAAGAGGCCTAATAGTGAACAATTAAAGACACTTGTCATTAATGTAAATTTATTCTCTTCATAATACCTGCTACCAGTTATGCAACAATACAGATACTATGTTCGTTTTGTAATGATTCCTAACTTTGTATTATACTATTCATTTTTGAAGTCCAAACTTCGAAAAACTGCTTTGCGAGAAAAACACATCTGAATTCCGGAAAAACATCTGAAAAAGCACATCCTCCACTCAAACTCGGAAATGCTGATTTTGACCTTGATTTAAAAAACGCAAACATCTCCTAAACTAGAACCGACCATCAGGACCCTTTTCATGCATACGCCTACCTATTATGAGTAAAATGACAAGGATTTTTCAAATAATATATACAAACAAAATTGCCAGAAGATGTTTTATTTGTCCACAATATTATATGATTTATAACACATTCAAATAGGAAACGAGATCAAAACTTATAACGTGTAACTGAATCCTGGACGTTCTGACGATTAGAGTTGTGATGCTGAGACACTTACTGCAGTCTTCCATAGCAGAATTTGTTGACTGTTTCAGACATTCCAACTTATCCTGGAATATTCCAATTTTTCTTGATTTTTCGGGTATCACAAATTGTCCACAGACTTTTTAAAATGTCCTGGTTGTCCAAGCCTGTTTATGACTTTTAGATTTTTTCTCCTGTTCGGCTTTTTGTTTCTTCACCTGATCAGCTTTTTGTTTTTTCTGCTGTTCAACTTTTTGTTTTCTCTGTTGTTCGGCTTTCTTCTTTTTCTCCTGTTCGGCTTTCTGTTTCTTCACCTGTTCCGCTCTTTGTTTTCTCACTTGTTCAACTTTTTGTTTCTTCTGGTGTTCGGCTCTCTTTTTTTTCTCCTGTTCGGCTTTTTGTTTTTTCACTTGTTCAGCTCTTTGTTCTTTCTCCTGTTCGACTTTTTGTTTTTTCTGCTGTTCGGCTCTCTTTTTTTGCTCGTGTTCCGCCTTTTGTTTTTTCTCTTGTTCAACTTTTTGTCTTTTCACTTGATCAGCTTTTTGTTTTCTCTCCTGTTCGGCTTTTCGTTTTTTCTCCTGTTGAGCTTTTTGTCTATTCTCTTGTTCCACTTTCTGTTTCTTTTCCTGTTCAGCTTTCTGTTTTATCTCCTGTCCAGTCGATGGTGTATTAGCTCCGGTTTGAGGTTGAATTTGAGGACTGGGAACTGGTTCTTTAGGCTCTTCAGGTTTTTCAAATATTGCGTAATTAAACACAGTCGGTGATCTACGAGGTCCGTCCTGAGTTTGAGGTTTAGGACTGGAAACCAGATTTTTAATATCTTCAGGTTTTCCAGGTTCTTCAGACTTTCCTGATGGTTTAGGCTGTTCAGTTGATTTTGTTTTCGATCCATTCTGAAGTTGTGATTGAGGACTGGAAACCGGTACCTTAGGCTCATCAGGGTTTTCTGGTTCTCCCCATTCCGATGATGGTGTCGGCTGTTCAATTGATGGCGTATTAACTCCATCCTGAGGTTGAGGTTTAGGGCTGGAAACCGCTGCCTTAAGATCTTTAGGGTTTTCAGGTTTTTCAGTCTTGCCTGATGGTTTAGACTGCTCGGTTGATTTTGTTTTAGATCCGACTTGAGGTTGGGATTGAGGACTGTCAACCGTTTCTTGAGGGACTTCAGGCTTTTTAGGTTTCTCAGATTTTTCTAATGATTTAAGTTGTTCGGTTGGTACTCCGTATTGAGGTTGAACTGTAGTGCTGGAAACTGGTTTAGACTGTTCTGCTGGTGGTGCATCATCTCCGCTTGAAGGTTGAATTGGAGGACTGGAAACCGGTTTAGACTGTTCAGCTGGTGTTGTATTATCACCGCCTGGGGATGGAATTGGAAGACTGGAAACCGGTTTGGACTGTTCAGCTGGTGGTGGGCTAGCTCCGACTGGCAATTGAACTTGAGGGCTGGAAACCGGTTCTTTAGACTCTACAGGTTTTTCAGTTTCTTGAGATTTTCCTGGTGGTTTAAGTTGTTCGGTTGGTGTTCCGTACTGAGGTTCAACTGGAAGGCTGGAAACAGGTTTATACTGTTCAGCTGGTGGTACATCAGCTCCACCTGAAGGTTGAATTGGTGAACTGGAATCTGGTTTAGGCTGATCAGTTGGAGATGTTTGTCCATCTACTGGAGGAACAACATTTGGTGTCTTTGCATCTGGACCAGGTCCAGGACTGGTAACCGGTAAGGCTAAACCTAATTTTGAAAAAAGAAAATATAAATGTAATGGATTCAGCAGGTTAGAAATTCATTTTAAAAAAAATTTGTTCACAAATTAATTAAAATTACCAACGAAAACTGCAGATGTAAAAAGCAGAGCAGCAAAGACGAACTTCATTTTCTTGACGTGCGCAAGAAACTGAGTCTTCTAAGATTGCGTTGTAACTGATGAATTTTCAGAAGAATCCTGGCCGATATATATACTATCCACGATCCGGAGGAAGGAGAATATTTTCGCAATACATTCTAATATCAACCCTTCATAAGTCTGAAAAATTTCCATTGTACGTATCGCGATAGCATTATATCATCTGAAGCGTCAATCAAATTTATCAAAATACACAAGAACAAGGTGAATGCCAATTACGCACCGTTTTAATAGCAAAGCGTGGAAGCAATAAAATAATACAACAATAAATTTAGCGGGTGATGATTTTTATTGTAGATATAGCTCTAAATCTAAATTAGCGAAACCTAATTACGAGTAAATTTCTGCCACCTCGGTTACTTGAAACATATGGATATAAATTTTAGAAGCTTTTCGCAACTTGACAGTGCCAAAGAGAATGGAAATTTTTTCTTGATTGTCACATATATTCAAATACCAGCATTTTATTCTTGAAATAATAATTTCAACACAGAATCATCTATAGACGAAATAAAACCGTATTTCAGATACAAATTTAAAATTTTCAAATTTATTTTAAACAAAACAAATGTATTTTCTACTATAAAAGATGGCTTTTTAACAAAATGCTTGAATCTTCAACAAAATAGTTAAATTTTTAAAATAATAGTTGAATCTTCAACCTAAAAATATAAATTCCCAACAAAAAGTGTCATAGTTTACATTTTAATAAAAAAACATGAAATTTATACAGAAAAAACGTTGTTTAAAACCAAAAAGACGAATTTTCAACAAATAAAGATTTTTCACTAAAGGAAGAAGGTGTTACCCAAATTGTTGAACCTTTAAGCCGAACAAAGAATTTTCTCTACAGAAATTGAATTTACAAACAAAAAATATGACTTCAGCAAAAAATTATTTTCCCACGAAACCCATGAATTTTTACCCAATAAAAATGAAATTTTAAACCAAGAAAATTATTATTTTTTTCACCAAAAATGGAGAATTTTCAACTAAAAAAGATCTATCTCAAAAAAATGGAAAAGTTACATTTACAGTCAAAAAATTAAATTTAAACCAGAAAAAAAAAGATTTTTCCACTGAAAAGTTAAAGTTTTAACTAAACACATAAGCCTTCAATAAAAAAAAATAAATTTTTAGCCAATGAGATGAATTTTCAACTAAAAATATAATTCTTCAGAAAAAAAATGATTTCCTGAAAAAGTGATTCAACCAAATCTTTCAAATAAAAGAGTTAAATACTCAAGCAAAGAAGAATATTATTTAACCAAAAAGTTGCATTTTGATTAAAAGAAGAAATTTCTACGAAAGCGGATAAATTTGTAAATCAAAAATATAGATTAAAAAAAAAATTGTTTAATTTTCTGTTAAAGAAGATTTTAAGGAAATTTTCACGATCAAAATATGAATTTTTAACCAAGAGATAAGTTTCTACGAAAAAATTGAATTTTCAATCCTAAAAGAAGAATTTTTAACCAAAAAGGATGACTTTTTAACAAAATTGTTGAATTCTCTGCCTAATAGTTGCATTTTTATACAAAAAACATGAAATTTCTCTTGAATCAGATCCAGAAAAGATTCCAGTTGACTTTTCAAGATCAAAATATGAATTAAAACAAAAAAAGTTTCTACGAGCAAAAATAAAATTTTTCATCGAACAAGAAGAATTTTTTCAAGAAAATGGGATGAAGTTTTAACGAAATAGTTGAATTCTCTACCAAATAGTTGACTTTTTTTTCCAAAAAAATGAAATTTGTACTAAAACAGATGAATTTTGAATGGAAAAAAAAATAATTTTTTTTTCTAAGTTGAACTTTGATCCAGAAAATCTTTTAGTTCATTTTTCAATATCAAAATATGAATTTCAAACAAAGAGTAAATTTTTCACGAAATAGTTAAATTTTCAACAAAACAATAGAATTTTCAACCAAACGTATGACTTTTTTAAAAAAGTGTTGAATTTTTAACCAAACAGTTGCATTTTTATTCAAGAAAGATGAAATAATTCTTTTAAAACAAATGAATTAAAAAAAAACTTTAAAAAAAAGTTAAATTTTCATCCAAAGAAGATTCCAGTTCACTTTTCAACACCAAAATAATAACTGTAAACTATAAGTTAATTTTTTGCTAAACAGTCGAATTTTTAACCAAAAAGTATGAATTTTCAACAAGATTTTTAAATTTTCAATCAAACCGTTGCTTTGAACAAGAAAAATGATAAGTCTACTAAAACTGGTGAATTTTTTAATCAAAAAGCCAAATTTTCAAAAACAAGAGTTGAATTTTCATCCAAATTGATTTTTATAGACTTTTTTGAAAAAAATACAAATTTAAAAAAATTTGAATTTTTTAGAAAATAGTTGAATTTTCAACAAAACAGTTGCATTTTTTTAAAGAAAGATGCAATATTTCTACTAAGAAAGTAATAACTTTTAAATTAAAAATACAAATTTTCAGAAAAAAATACTTTCATCCAAAAAAGATTCCAGTTGACTTATCAGCAAGAAAATATGAATTTTAAACAAAAGGTTAATATTATACGAAAAGAGTTGAATTTTCAACCTAAAAAGACGAATTTTAAACAAAACGTTTGAATTTGCAAAAAAATGATGTCTTTCTAAGAAAATTGTTAAATTTTCAATCAAATAAAATTGATAACTAAAAAGATAATCCTCAGAAGAAAGTTTTTGCGAATTTGAAAAAATTACGTGCATCAGTGGCCTTTGAGCTGTTACCTAATTTAAGTACGGTCCTTTAGTTTGAAAATATTTTCTTTTATTTTCAATCATTTTTTTCTGCTTATTGTATAGTAGAAAAATAATAATTATTCTGTGAAAAAACATGATATTATCAAGGACTGCATATAATGATTGACATAAGATTATAGAAATGAAAACCTGACAAATAAAAAAGTTGAATAAGATTAATAAAATTGTGATTTTTAAACGTTATTAAAACAATAAAAAGGCAATATTATAAAAGTAAACAGGTTGAGTGAGCCCCACAAACACATGGTATTCAAAAGTTGTTGATTCAATATGGAAAAACTAGAATTATTGACACATTTATTCTATTTTTTTTGCATTAGTATTAGTTAAGGACTAAGAAGTGAGTAATAATTAATTTTGCAAGACTTAAAGACTTTTATTAAATTTAAAAATATTATTCTAGTCTAAAATTAGAAACTTTAAAATTTGGAAATTCTTAATTAGGAAAAATAACAATTGCTTAATGTAAAACCAAATATAGATTTTTGCAGGTTTCGAATAAAAAATGTAGAAGATTTTCAAGAATTCTGAGAGGATTCAAAAGAATCAAAAACATTTTCTCAAGATTCCTAGGAAAATTAAAAATGACTTTTTATTTTGTAAAATTAATTTCAAGAGAATATTTAAAAAGATTCCTAAAATTGTCAAAAATGAATCTGGAAGATTTTAATGAAATATTTTTCATTTTTCAGGATTAAAAAGAAATTTGAGGAAGAATTCGAATCTTTTTGAAAGATGTTTTGGTCTGAAAATTTAAAAATTAATTCATAATTTGAAAAAATTTAAAACAACGTGTAGATGTTTCAAGATTTTGAAACGAAATTTTAAAGCCTTTCAAGGATTTTTAAACTATTTAAAATAAGAATATTTCAACTTCTGATTTAAGAAATGTTCGGGGGACTACTGGGGAAAAACTGATTTTTTCCGTTACTAAAACGGCCACCCTGATTTTCAAATTTTCAAGTTTAAAAAAAATGAAACAAAAATTTACATTATAAACAAATTTGATTGATTTTAATGAATTCATTTAAAAATCTGCTTTTCGGCATAACTATTTTCATAAAATTTAGCATAAAATTTAAAACGAGAAGGAATTTTCATTATACTTGTTTTTAAATTAAACATAAACTAAAGTACTTTCAAGCTAAAAAATAAACGTTGGAGAAAATTATTCATAGAATCAAGAAAAATATTTGATTGTTAATTATAACTAGTTCCTGAAAAAAAAACCGAGGTGAACTTTTGAAATAAATATTTTACAATTTTCATTGTTTATTTAATAATATTTTTTAGGGTTTAATGTTTTTCTCTCTCACTTTAGGTAAAAGTTGCAACTATCATTTAATCATAATGCTGTGTTTTTATTGGAAAACTTTTATTTAGGAATTATAAAATCGTTATGATTGTAAACAATAGGTTTTCACAAATAAAATTTTTAAAATAAAAAGGTACCAATGGGATTGGCTGAGAATCTTTTAAGGAATAAAATAAGCGCTAGATCATCAGAAATAAATAAGAATCGCAACTTTTACCTAGAGAGAAAAAGAAAAAGACTAAACTCTAAATAGCTGTCGACAAATAAAGAAAACTTGAAATATTTTGTTTCAAAAGTTCACCGCGAGTTCTTCTCCAGAATTATTTATAATTAACATTAGCATATTTTCCTTGATTTTATCAATTATTTGCTATTGAAAAATTGTTCATAATTTGTTCTTGCGTTGAAAGCTTATGTAAGTTTAATACTTGATGTGTAAAAAAATTTCATTTTATAACTTTCTCATGACAATATTTTCCACAGGCCTCCACAGAGAAGTGACATGGTGCTGTAAAAAAATAGCCAGCGGGGCGAGGCAGCCAGTGGGGCGAGGCATCCAGTGGGGCGTGGCAGCCAATTTCTTCTTATTCCCACAGGAATGTTTGGTTTTTCGATATTCAAAATACTTTTGTTGTGGGAAATGTTTTTGGAAAAAAGCACGTGTGGGGCGAGGTAGCCAACAAACGGCAGATTATACTGAGAAGGATAAAAAGTGAACTGTTTGTGGCGGACCTCGACGAGGCCGGCCGAAGAAGGTATAAACTAACTATAAACTCCTAAATTAACTCCTTATGAAACCTCGGATAGCAGCAACGAAGATGACACATTAATTTTCCCGATTTTTTCCAATTTTTTTGGGGTTTTTTTTTGAGTTCCATTGAATGTCAGAGAAGACTTAACTCTGTTTTTTATTCTTGCAAATCATCCTGGACCTAATGAAGATCTTACACATTCTTATAAGTCTGTGTATTATATGGTTGGCTGCCTCGCCCCACGTTTTTACAGTTGAGCCAAAATATAGCGTCTCTGGAAAACGGTTGTAGAAACTGCAATGTGCAAGCTACGTCAAAATGTCAAGAGGCAATTTTGTAGCCAAAGAATCAAGCTTTTCAACGACACCTTACAAAATTTAATAACATTCCGAACAAGTGCTCTGCACTTCAAAATGTGGCATCCTGGATGCCTCGCCCTTTTCTACTCTAATGTGCCATATCTCGAACAAGAGAGTTGGTTAGGGATGATTAAAACTGGCAATGCAAGGTAAGAATGAGTAATAAATGTTGGTGTGAGCAATTTATAGAAAAAAAAATCGCTACTCATGTTGTTCCAAATGACTTTTTGGAATATTATATTTCAAATAGGCCACACGAACATGCCACCAGACTTAAGAAATATCATTTAATGCTTCAAGGGGCTTTTTTCGAAATTTCCTAATTTCGTAATAATAATCAAATAATGAAAAAAAAAAAAAGTGATAACTGCTGCGAGTTTCGGAACAAGAAAGATACTATCGAGGGGAAACCACGGTAATCCGCGTAACGCGCTTGTATCGCCTTTTGCAGTAAAAAATTAATCTACCTCGATTAAATTCACGATTTTGGTTGAAAATTCAACTTTATGGTGAAAAATTAATCTAATTTGTATGAA